>VZTX01021798.1:76163-135085 GCA_013400915.1 Pardalotus punctatus | reverse complement strand
GGGAAGGGGGTTCACATTTGTGGGTTCTAAGAGAGGTTCCCACCCTCCTTAGCAGACACCTGTCTTCAAACCAAGACAGCACTGCAGGCTAAAATAATATGAACATACTTAGAAGAGTACTCATGTAAAGTATCAAAAAATAGAAATACTGAATTAGTTCTTTACCATTTACAGGGGATATCTCCGCATCACCAGTAGTGACTAGCTGAATGGTAAATGTTTCATTCCCCTCCAGCAGACCATCTTGTATCGCATGTAAAATAATCAGCTTATGGTACTCAGTCTGCATCATGTAAAGACCAGAATGACGTGAATATGAATTAAATAAAACTAAACAAAATACAGCATTAAAACCAGTATTTTTAAAATATATCAAGTGTTAAGAATGTTTGACATATTCTTTAGTATTTTTAAAATATCATATTTCTGATAAATAAACAGGAAAAATTGTTTCTCAACCATTGTGTGTCACTCTAAAAATACCCTCGCTATTTTCAACTGAATGAAGATTGAAATTCCTTTGCAATTGAATCCACATAGACGTTTTCAACTCAGAGGAAACTTTCTGTACAAAATCTTTTCCATCAGAAACTGCATATTCAATAGTACATACACATTCAAAGGATTAACACATTATTGAGATTAGCTATATTAGGTCATGTCAAATTTCTGTCTAATCCACATTTTTGTCAGTGGGAAGTGGCATATACATATATAAATTCTATAAATTTACTATACCATGCATACATAGTCGTATGCTTATATTTATGCATATATGAAAGTTCTGGAGAAAAAGAAACAATTTCAAAGCCTAACAGTAGAGAAAGGATAGCGAAACTTTGCCAAATAGTGATGATCCCAGGAAAAAAAAAAACATTTTCCAGCTGATTCAAAGTAAAACAACCAGCATGACTATTTATTTAATGAAAAACAAGCTTTTACCAAAACAAAAGAGATTATGCTTTGTTGAAATACTTTTCTTCATTAAATATTTTGACTAGACTGTAAAAGATTGATATTAACATAGTATCAGCATCCAATATTTTGACTCTGACTTCAGAGTTCTAACCTGCCATGAAATACAAACCAAATAAGACTGTGCAGTTTGAAAGGGTTTTTTTTATTTTTTTAATCTGCATATTCTGAGCATTTATTTATCTTTTTACCCTTTCAGTAAAAATTTTCTTTTTTAAATGTCTAATACTGTAGTGGAATAAATGTTTCTGTAATTAATATTCACATTCAGTAGATTTCAATTCCTCTTTTTTCATCATAAAAACAACAGAGATTTGAAGAGCTACCTTCCTGAAGGTTATATTATGTTGCCTTAAAAGAGCATGTCAGCTTTCCTTTACAGCTTGAAAGAAGCCTGAATACTGCTAACCCCAACCACCATTTTCCTAGTGTATGATAGTAACCCCTACATCTATAAACAACAACCATATGAACACACACAAGCAGAAGAAAGTATTTATAAATCTAATAAGAGAAGAATTATTGCAATGTTTTATATACCTCATTGAAATGAAGGGTGCCATTTAGAGGGGTCAGATCATATCTGGCTGCTTCCTCGAGAATCCATAACAGTTTAACTTCTCCTTGTCCCCCCTGACTTCGACTTACATTAAGCGAAACAACTGCAGCAGAGTCATCAGGTGTCTGAGGTTCCTTCACTGTTACCTGATGGAGAAAGAGAAGGAGAATGTGGGAAAGACTGTATTGATAAAGTATCCTGTAATGATAATGGATAAAAGACATAAAAGACATGGATACCAGTTTGAGATAAACAACAAAAAACATTATCAATGACAATGCTGAACAATAGGAATGAAAATTAACAGGAAGATAAGAGGTGTAAGGAATGTGTTGAATTCTGCTAGCAAGGATTAGTCACTCAAGTGATTTCTGTATGCTTTATGATTCAAAACAATTATAGACAATGTCACCAGCAGGCTTAGCACCACCAAAATGAAGGGCAGAAGCATTGCAAAAACTAAGATGAGATATGCTTTGTAATTTCATTCCAAACTTTACTTTCAGTAATGCAGATTATTATGTGACCACCAAAAATCCTATCTAGGATGTCCTGAATTGTTAGTATAGTGAATTAAATTAATTCTGTTATGCAGAAATCTATATTTATGCAGCAGCACTTTCACTGTTACTACCACCCTACACAGCTAGATGAAGACAAGTACTAATATCCTTTCAATGAATTCATGTCTTCCACTGCAGTAAAGACTTAAAAAAAACAGTTATGTGATAGTGGCACAAACCTACTATTCAATTTTAGCAGAAAAGAGGGCAACGCAAATGAAACTCACATTCTTTTGTTCAAACCCGAATACCCCAGCAGGGGAGTCATTTGGAGGAATACCAACAGTTACCAGGGTGTCATTCCCAAGTTTTGCACCACCTGTTACCCTCACCAGGGCAATTTTGAATATCTCAAGGAATTCAACTTCACTGTCATCTATGATTGTAATTTCTATTTCTCCTGTAGCCTGAAGAAATGTTAAAAAGAAAAAAAAAAGTGACAAGGTTTTATTTATAATATTCTGTGAATTGTTTGAAAAAAAATTAAATTTAAAACACGCAAATTGCATCTAATAATTGCTAAACAGACATTGTTCAATTGTTCATTTTTCTTCTCATTCTTGTATATTTATAACAAGAAGACAACTTCAGGAGTGATTTTTAAGTCCATCAATGTAAATCTTGTTTGTTAAAACTCGCAGACTGCTCTGCTTTGGTACTCAGTAGGAAGTGAAGTTTGACAATATTGTCAATATTCAGTCAAAATTCTGCACACTATGTATATTCTTCCTTTGCCAAAGACCAGTTATATTCACTTAAAATCAAAATCCGTTGTGTACGCTAAGTATTCTCAGGTGCAGCATGAAATTTAAAACTATGTGTAGGACATAGCTAAGAAAATGTATAGGCTTATTCTGAGAATTTATAGCAAAGATGGATTATGCTACAAATTTTCAGTTGAACAGGGTTTATTATTAGAGGTTATGTCCTCACTTGACAAAGTATCAAAGACACACAAGCCTATCTGGTCAATGCTTATGAATATTCTGCTTTTCCATGTTAAAGAACTGAAGGTGAGAGTATCATTCACATGCATAAGACAATAAATAAAATGTTTAAAGTGAAAATTTTGCTAGAATAAAACACACAAAAGTCTTAAGCTGGTAACCCAAAGTCAATTAAACTTTCAGCAAGTGCATACCTGCCCATCTGCAAATGTAAGGTTTCCAAATGATGGTGTGAAGTCTTCAAAGCTTGCAGTTAAATGAATGGCCTCCCAGTACAGAGTTGCAGACCCAAACCTCCCAGCCTGTCGAACAACTGGGAGTTTCAGTACATTCTGTGGTGGTGGTACCTCATAACCAGAAACAGCTCCAGTGATATCCTGTACATTCAAAAAGAAACCACTGAGTGTATCAGCAAAGTCTTTTCTTTTTTCTGAGTTGACTTGCAGTTTAAAATAAATTAAGAAATAAATGAAATAAATGAAAATAAACAAAGAAATACTTAACTACTTGTAAAAAGGTCTGTATTTAGCACGGACCTTGCTCTGAGCAAAAGTCTGAAGTCCCTTTTTATGACACTGGTTTCAGCACTGCCAGCTCCCTAATAAATTTCACGTATTATTTGTGATGAACCTCTTAAGAATTGTTTGACTGGTATGTAGCTGTTTTATCCAGAAAAGTTAGTTTCATGCAGCCTATCAGAACACTTTCAGAAGCGGTCTGAGAAATCAGACAGTCCTGCTGGAATGCTACTTTATGTATTTTTCATTCAGACTTACTTACCTTTGTAACATTAAAATTAAATATTCCTCTGGCATCATCATTTTCTTCAATTGTTATTTCAGCTATTTCTAATCCAAGCCTCTTCACACTTGGCTGACTTCCAGAGGAAGAAGTGATCAGCTGCACATCTGTAATATTGATTATAAATCCCTCCTGTAATTCTGGAATATCGTCCTGAAAAAAAAATTATGTCATGTTTTTTTTAATGAAAGTTTGCAAGTTTATAATACATGCAGGAAGGTGACTACATGTAGGTTGTCTACTGTTCAAAACCTCTCAGCATTTGGGACCACATAACCAATCCCTTGCTTCATACCATATGAAAGGTGAAAAAGACTACTTTTGCTGAGCTTTTGAAATCGAAGCTCACAATCAGACTCCAGCCTTGCAAGAACAGTGGAAAGCTGTGCTGGCTGTCACCTGTTAATGCTACCACGAAGAAAGTCAGCTAGATCTCAGAAACCAAGCCATAACTTGAAAATCAGTATCTCCATTCTAAATATATTTAAAGAATATACATAATTTTGGTGAAAACTTAACATTTCATAAACTACAGAACAAAATGGTTAAGAAGCATGTAAAGTAAAATAAATCTTTAAACCTGCAACAAGCTGGCAAACTAGGACATTTATACTTTTTTCCTTTGTCATTATTATAAGCAAATTTTGGGACTATAATAAAAAATTTAGCTCATTCCCAGTGATGAGTACTCAAGTTTTTTTGAAAGAGGTGGCTGAAAGAATTCCAGCACAGCCATGTCTAGAATGTTTAATCATACTTCTAGTGTAAAATCAGTACCATTTCCTTTTCCTTAAGAGATATTAATAGCTAAAGAAGTTGTTATGCTACTCACCGGCAAAATAGTGACTATGACAGAAGTTGTTGTTGCATTCTCTGCCATAATGACTGTTTTCTTTTCCAGTATATAATCCTCATTCTCTGTTGCTCGGTTGGAGGGGGGGAGTTCAAAGTTCGGTGCAGTGCTCAACTGAACTGCAAGATCTCCGACAAATCCTTGTTCTCGAACAATTTGTAGATTAACAGTAGTTGAATTCTCCTGCCCTAGAGTAAGGAGGGGGGAAAAATTAATTTCAAGACATGATTGTTTCAAAATCACAGAATATGCTGAGTTGCCAGGGCCCCATCAGGATCATCAGAGTCCAACTCCTGGCCCTATACAGGTCATTCCAATAATCACACCATGGGCCTGAGAGCATTGTCCAAACACTTCTTGAACTCTGTCAGGCTTGGTGCTATGACCACTTCTCTGCAGAGCCTGTTCCAGTGCTCAGCCATGCTCTGGATAAAAAACCTCTTCCTGATATCCAACCTAAATCTGCCTGGACTCAGTTTCATGCCAGT
This sequence comes from Pardalotus punctatus, assembly GCA_013400915.1. Classification (NCBI taxonomy): domain Eukaryota; kingdom Metazoa; phylum Chordata; class Aves; order Passeriformes; family Pardalotidae; genus Pardalotus; species Pardalotus punctatus. Next base: position 129,899 of record VZTX01021798.1, on the reverse strand, counting down.
TACTCAAGCCCTGTCATGGGTCACAAGAGTGCAGAGATCAGTGTCTGTCCCTCCTCTTCCCCTCACGAGGAAGTTGCAGATTTCAGTGAGGTCTCCCCTCAGTCTCCTCCAGGCTGAACAGACCAAGCTCCTNAATCACACCATGGGCCTGAGAGCATTGTCCAAACACTTCTTGAACTCTGTCAGGCTTGGTGCTATGACCACTTCTCTGCAGAGCCTGTTCCAGTGCTCAGCCATGCTCTGGATAAAAAACCTCTTCCTGATATCCAACCTAAATCTGCCTGGACTCAGTTTCATGCCAGTTACTCAAGCCCTGTCATGGGTCACAAGAGTGCAGAGATCAGTGTCTGTCCCTCCTCTTCCCCTCACGAGGAAGTTGCAGATTTCAGTGAGGTCTCCCCTCAGTCTCCTCCAGGCTGAACAGACCAAGCTCCTCATACAGCTTCTCCTCAAGATCCTTCAACATCCTCATGGCCCTCCCATGGATGCTTTCTAATACTTTTATATCTTTCTTATATTGTGGTGCCCAAAACTGCCCCCAGAACTTGAGGTGAGGCCGCCCCAGTGCAGAGCAGAGCGGGACAATTGCTTCCCTTGCCTTGCCTGCAATACTGGGCCTGATGCCCCCCAGGACACGCTTGGCCCTCCTGGCTGCCAGGGCACTGCTGGCTCATATTCACCTTTTCTTTGACCAGGACCCCCAGGTCCCTTTCCATGGCACTGCTGTCCAGTCTCTCCTTCCCCAGTCTGTCCACACATCCAGAGTTGCCCCATCTCAGGTGCAGAATCCAGCACTTTTCTTTGTTGAACATCATATGTTTGGTGATTGTCCAGTGCTCTAATTTGTCAAGGTCTCTCTAATTTGTTGAGGTCTCTCTTCAGAGCCTCTCTTCCCTCAAGGGACTCAACAGATCCTCCCAATTTAGTGTTGTCAGCAAACTTAGTATTCCTAAGAGTTCTGCGTCCAAGTTGTTCATGAAGATGTTGAAGAGAACTGGGACTAGGATGGAGCCCTAAGGATGGAGCCCTTTTAACTCTTCCCTGCTTGATTTTTAGCTCACCTAACTACTGGAGCTGCTTGTTAGAGCCCACTTCAATTCTGCTCAGCAACACAACCGTACTTGGACAATTCAAGGGCTCTAACAGATGAACACACACAAGTGGTGTGTACACACAAAACAGTACCTACATCTGGAGGTACTGTGCATTTAAAAACTGGATCTCAAAGAAGAATAAAATATGGAATATCTACAGTTTATATGTGTTTTACACAAATTATTACTTCAACACTTCTCTTTTTATTCAGTTATCCTTCAAAACTTCCATCTCAATACTTTGCCTGGCCTTTTATGCCTACGTGATCACTATTAATTCTAACACAGAGAATGGCACTGAGGGCAGTCATTGTGGCTATAAACTTCACATTTTCTAAACTCAAATATTGAAGAAGTTAAATAGACTTGTATCAGTCAGTCTCAGCACCCTTTTGGGAAAGCAGATTTGTACTTTTTTCCAATAAATTATAAAACACATAATCTGGCTAAAAGCGTTGCATTTATGACTGAAGAAACAGAAATAGATAAAATGTAAACAGGTTTGTAGTTCAAACCAGTTTCTGTTATTTGTATTAACTAGGTATTATTTCAGAGACAGCACTTGTGTATAATTCACTAAAAATAAAACATCTAAAGAATGGAAAAAAAACTGTGTAACCAGTCAAAGCTAGGAACATTCCTTGAATCCTAACTTCAAAATATAAACGTTTATAATGTGCATGTTTGTGCATGAAACCAACAGAATCCCTTTACATTACTTCCAGGTTTTAAAAAAGGGGCAACACCAATTCACCTGAAAATAGAACTGGTAAGAATGTGTGATAATATGATCTGATGGAAAAAAGAATTTTTTGTCTATGCAATTTCTTAATATAGACAGAATATTAAATCATTAGGAAATTTGAATTGGGCTGTTAAAGTAGAAATAAGCCCATCAGGCACTGCAGGAAAAGCTCCAGAGAATGTCAGCAAGCTTCCTGAGCCATCATGGGCAGAAGCCTGAGCATCATCGCAATTCTCCTCTGGCCAACTGCCTGGGAGATCCTTTTCAACTTGTGCCTGAAAAGAACACTGACATAATCAAATCAAATATGCAGCTGCAAGCAGAAAAACACCATATTTTTCTTGCAGTGGAATTCGTTCCTGTTCTGCTTCCTTCTTTCCCCCAGCCCTCTGAGCAAAAAGCTTCACATTTGAAGCCAGTTCAAGAGGAAAACCTTTCTATATAAATCATTTTAAACAATATATTGATCCCATTCAATGGGTGAGTTCTGCTTTTTATATAAACAGAAGTATTTTATGCATTAGTGATTTGCAATTTATATCTTAAACAAAAATGGCTGGATAATGTGGCTATATGCAATGTGAAAAATACAGCATAAAATGTATGTAGTAACACAGCACAGTTACATATTTTAAGGGATATTTCTGCTACATTTNAACTTCCACAATGATGACTTTGAAAAAAACATACATTCTTTCCTAAGAATCAAGAAACAGATTTACCTTCTGGCTCTGTGATTTTAACGAAGAGAGACTCCATATGCCACTCAATCACACCATGTGGAGAGTCACTGGGTAGAATGCTAAGTACAGCTCGTGCCCTTTTGGGATCAATGACAGCTCCTTTTGTAGTATCTTGAACACCCACAGTGGTAACATGGGTGAGTGTGATTTCCACCACCTCTGAAAGTTCTGCAACACTGTCTGCGAGAATTGTCAGGGTGATTGTGGACAGGGCCTGACCTTCTGAAAATGTAACCTAAAGTTTTAGAGGGAGGGGGGAAAAAAGTCAAATTTCTTCTCAATGTTGTTAAACCTACTGTTTTATTCTGCAAATTCTATCAGTTATAAAATCCATATACATACACATATGCATATCTTATAGAATCATAGAATACAAGGTTGGAAGGGACTTCAAGGATCATCCGGCCCAATCTTTCTGGGCAGTAGCACAGTCTAAACAAGATGGCCCAGCATCCTGTCCAGCTCAGCCTTCAAAGTGTCAGTTTTGGGGAGTCCATAACTTCCCTGGGTCATTCCAATGGATGATAGTTCTCAGGGTGAAAATTTTCTTATGTCCAATCAAAATATCCCCAAGAGTAATTTGTATCCATTACCCCTTGTCTTTTCAACATGACACCTTGTAAAAACTAAGTCTCATCCTTTGTAGCCACCTTTTAAATACTGGAACATGGTCTGAACCTAAGGCCTCCCCATAAACGTTCTTCTCTCAAGGCTGAACAGTTGTCTCAGCCTTTTCTCATATGACAGGCTTCCCAGTCCTCTGACCATATTTGTGGCCAACTCTGGACCCCACCAGCCTGTCCATATCTATTTTCCATAGCAGGGATCAAAAGTGAACACAGAATAACAGGTGTAGCCCAACAAGTTCACAGTAGACTGGGCTAAAGACTGCTTTATCTATGCTGGGGATGACCTTGTTGATGCAACCCAGAAACATCCGGGTGGATTGCCACAGAGCTCACTTACAGTTAGCTGATAGACCAGCAGGACTCCCATGTCCTTTTCCCCAGAGCTACTCCCCAGCCAGGATAGATCCCAGTGGGTGCTGCACTCCTGAATTATGTTTTCCATAGTGCAACATTTGTTCCTGATGATTCTTCCAGCCTACCAATATCTTCCTGCAGGGTGGCTCTCCTTTCCAAAGTGTCCACTTCCTCACTGAGCTTGGTATCATCATCAAACTTCATCAGAGTAAACCTGTTCTCATTACCCACATCACTTATGAAGATATTAAAACACTACTGGGCCCAATATTGATCCATGGGGGACCACACTTGTGGCAGCTTGTCAGTTTGAAAAGGAGCTCTTTATCACCATCCCCTGAGGGCAGCAGTAACACATCACTTTCTTTAGAGGGTGACTATGGCAAACTGTATCAAAAACATTGGAAAAATCCAGGTAGACAGTGGCTTTTGCTTTTCTTATTAAACTGCCCTTATCTCAAACTTTTTCACCTAATTTTCTCCTCATCCTGCTGAGATGGAGGAGTAAGAGAGAATTAGGTGGGGGTTTGCCTCACAGCCAAGGTCAACACACCACATACATACATATCAAAAGAAGGATGAATATATAATATTTGTTAAAATCATTGCTAAGTGAAGAAATGCTGACTCAACCTTTTTTTTTCTTCTCTAGATAAAATAATTAATACATGCTTTGTCTATCTATATACTTATTTTTAAATTCAAAGGGCCTGCCACTTGTTTAGGTCTTTCTCAACAAGGAAGACATATCTATAAACACTTAAGCTACACATACTGTGTAGGATAAACAGAAATTACCACTAAACATTATACCTTACCTTTCTGACTCTTCTTGCCTGCAAACCTATGCAGTGAAATCATGTAGTATCCATCTGGAATGCTCAAGAAGTACTCTAACAATTTCAGTATGATTGTTTGGGCATCTTTGATTTCCCATCCATTATTTCTCTCTTTATTTTTTTGGAGGTTTTTTATCTGCTATAGACAGCCATAAGGTGGAGGTCTTTGAATTACAGAAACTGGCTCCTGCCAGTCCTAAAGTATATCAAGAGCTTTGGCCAGGAGGAAACACTGGGTTTTAACATGGCTGGGAATCTAAAAATCTCAGAAACATAGAAAACTGGAACTTCTGCTGGGCCACTTAGGGTCTCTGTTGTATTGAGATGAGGACAAAGAGCAAACAGCCCCAACTTCCCACCATTCCCATGCAAATGGTTTGACATAGTAGCTGTATCTCAGAGCTGGAAGAAAAGAAGATGGAAATAGGATACCACAGACACACATTTCCAGTGCCTGGACAGCACTGCAATATCAGGTTCTAGAAGTGTGGGAGTAATACTGCAGTATTATATGCCAGCCAGAAGTGCAAACTGCCAGAATTACAGGAAAGGACCAGGAAGCAAGAATTAACAGAAAACTGAGGCAATCTAACATATACTATCCTTCTCACTCAGTATATCTGTACCTATTGTCTGAGATAATACAGTCAGTGCTTCCCCAATAACAGTGATATTGTTAAATACCATTCCTGAAGCTGGAAATACATCACTTATGCTCCCATTCGCGATCCACTCTACTGTAACTCGTCCATATGTTCCTATTAAACGCTCAATATTCAATGTGATCAGGCTGTCCTGTTCCATTTCTTCAACTTGCTTAAATAAAGAACTCTGGAAAACATGCAGTAGCAGAACCAAAGCATTATTTTCATACCAAATTTCTTTAAGGAACAGGGTATTCAAAGGGGGCCAAAGACATTGGGCATCCATAAGTTAATCTACTCTTAAGCAGCTAAAGGCAAGTCTCTTGAATAAATTTATATATCTTAATTTTCAGAGGTACTCAACAGACTCAAATTTCATAAACATAAGAATCTAAAATATCAGACCTCTTTATCTTAATGCAGAAAAAAAAAAAAAATTTAGTACAGTATTTTATGTCTAAAGCATATGAAGCAGATAACAAGACCTTCAAGACAGGCATATTTTTACTGCTGTTACCTTAATATTATTCATCCTCCTCACACAAGCCCAGATGCAATGTTTCATATCTGTAATGATTCTTCTGTGTTTTATATCTTCAATATGCATTTAATACATATATCTGTTTAGATAACTTCTACAATATTTCGTGATTTAAGGATTAACCACTCCAAATAATATCTTTAATCTGATATTATTTCCAAAGATACTCTCTTTGGTCAGGCAGATGGGCTCATCCTGTGGCATAACTCAATTAGTATCTATTTTAGAGGAAAAGAATCTTTACTTAATTCCCTTGAATCACCAAAAACTATGATGTGCCACCTGAGAACTAAATTTTTAGGTTGCTGCAAAATTAAACTGGTAAAATAATGGGTTATTCTAAATGTAAAGAGATTTAAAAATCCCTCAATAGGGACAGACTGGAACTGAGTTTCTATTACCTTGTAACTACATAACCAAATAACAATGATAAATGGAAGTCAAAGCCCTTCTGTCTCAGGTTGTTACAAGACTTTAGAAAAAGAATCCCATCACATGCACTTTTGATATGTTTGTGCTCCATTATTCAGAAATTATATATACATATTTTAATGATTTACCTTATAAGTTTTACCTGAGAAAATGCAATGACTCCATAGGCATTGTCATTGGAAGAAATAATTATGTCAACAAAACTGTGAACACCAATCTCTGCACCTCCTTTAGGGTTTTTCAGCCACACTTTAAAACGTTCTTCCTCCTCTGGGATGACGTCATCCAGGATATTTACAGCTATCACAGCTTCCATGTCCCCAGGCTCAAATATCAATTCACCTGAACTAGCATGTAAATAAAGACATCAAGTAATTATAAGTTGAGGATATGATTAGTGAACTTTGAAAGCACTACTGAAAATTTAATGAGCATTTTTGATGCTAAAATTGTTGTTGTTATTCCCAAGTAAGTAACTGAGGTTTAAAGGGTGTGGGGTTAGGGCAGGGTTTGGTTTTTTTCTTAACTACAATAGAATGTAGAGTAACTGATATTGCTTATTAAATTAATTTCATTTATCCTAAATAAAAGCTTCAATATGAAGCTTTTATTGTAACTGCAAGTCCTTTTATTACATATTTTAAAGCAAGCTGTGACAAGTTTGACTTCAGGTTATCCTTTGGGTACCTGCGAAAAATTCTCTTTAGTGTTAATAACCACACCACTACATGTGTCTATAATGGTCTCCACTGTAACAAAAACAGTATCACAGAAAAAGGAATGCAAGAGCTGGGAAAAAGTTATATAAACCAAAAAACCTACCTAGGTATAAAATCTGACTGGTTGGAGATAGTGGTCAGCTCATAAATCTGGGAGTTGGACTCTACAGTAAGAGCAATCAAGCTCTTGCTGGAGTTCAAGGACCTTGCAGTAGCTGAAGTGATATGATCTGCATATGGGGCTTCCAGCACCAGAGAGAACTGGTTCTGTTCTGAGTTCCAGGAGTACAGTGCTGTTGTGTCCTTACCAGAGAGGAGGATGTGAACTACAGTGAGCAAGGAGAAAAAAATAAATATTCAGTGATATATTTAAAAGTTCTTGGAATACCAGAAATGTCCTTAGCAGTGCAATTGTTAAAGTACCTCTCAAAATCTGATAAATAATAAGAAAAGATGAATGCATATATTTCTTTTATTCCAGTACTATAAATGAAATCTTACCTAAACCCGAAGGAGGCATGAAAACATGGATGTTTCTTACACCAGAGACTTGAAGAGACTGAAAGTATCTGAAGGTAGACTGTCCTGTCTCCCAGAAGAAAATTTCAGAATTTCCAGTTTCTACAAAGGAGAAAAATGACAAAACTTACATTATATTGGTGCCTGTTAATTAAATCATACACTGGTGGCCATTCAAAGGCAGAAAATGGCAGCTTTAATTACAAAGTGAGACCAGTGATTATATCTTCCTTTTTGCTTGCATAACTCCATAGCATGATATCCCATCAGATGATTTATTCGATGACATTTTTTAAGGGCTTTTCTGCACACAATCACATGTAAGAATGCTAAAAATCCCAAACAACAGTCAACTTCAAAGAAGCCTATGAACTACAATATACAATTTTAAATAGGCATAGGGATGCCGACAAAAAACAATGTCTAAAGTGCCATACTTGTAATAAAAATGTACTTTGCTGGACAATGAACTTTGTAAGTAGCAAAGCTCAGAAAAGCTTAGAAAGGGTACAATTACCAGCTAGATGAATGGACTTCTTATTTCCTATTGTTCTTGGGAAAATGTTTCACTAGTTTCATAAATATTTGAGAACAAGCACAATGCTTTCATTTTCTGAAGCACAAATCAGATTACTTCATTAAGATCCTTATCAGCAAATTGTCACCCCCCAGTAATATTTTAATCTCTATCTAAACCCCTTTATCCCAAATGCCTTTGCTATCAAAGAAGCCAGCATATACTTAGCAAACTTAGTATTTGTTTTTTGCTAAATACCTTTTGCAACAATTAAATAGATATCAGATCCAGAAGTCCAGGCCTCCATATGTTTTATTTCTTTTGCTGGTAACTGATGAAGATTCCTAAACTCATTATTCAGCCACTGGTACAAGAGCACATTCTGGCTGGTATTTGACAAGGAAACTAATAAGTACATAATGCCTCCTCGGGGAAACAAGGCAATGTTCAGAGCCCCATAAAGTGGAAGCTGATGATGCAGCACAAATATATCTTTATTCCACTGGAAAACCTGTAAAAATAGAAAATATTTTTTATTATATATTTATAACTAGCACTAAGGAAAAAATTAAGTGTCTTGATGAAAAATTGGAAAGACATAATTAACTGAATTCCTCATTTTTAAGGTGGATCCTACATTAAGGCAGAAGCAAGCCGGTAAGTAACTACCTTACTGCAAGCACCTGTGCTTGTTCTTCAGATGAACAGGTTTATGATCAGAAGATATTCTATTCTTATAGCTGTTTAACATAATAGATTTCAAAACAGAAATATCAATAGCAATATAATCAAACCAAGTCTAAATTACATGTTAATGTACAGAGTGCTGTTACATTTAAACAAGTCTAGAATTTTATGTTTTATAAATCTGTACTAGAAACATAAGTAATTTTTCAAGAATATATACTTACTTTTTTTCCTATATTTACTTCATATTTCTAACTCAAAGCTAACCAAACAACCCATATCAAAGCCATCAAAGATAAATGTATTCTAACCTGGATGGAACTGAAACTGGTGGTATCACTCACAAAAACCAAATAGTCTTCTTCATCCACAGCAAAATGTTTGACAAGTGTGGTATCCAAAATAGAGACGGTCTGTAGCTACAAGGAAAATATGGCAAAAATCGTATTTGGAAGTCAGTTCAAGTAACAAGTTTATATATATATATATACGCATATTTTTAAAAAACTGTAAAATTATATATAAAAGCATATATAAAATAATGCACAAAAATGTCATACAAGTAATTTAGAATTTTAAAAATGTATGTGGGGTCATTTTACAAAATTAGTATGACTTATCATAACATTTTTCAGAAAATGCTCTATGACTTCATTGCTCCACAGTTTCTTCACTTCTGAGGTCATTTTACCTCACCAATATAACTATAACAAAGAGCAGACAACAAGCTGTAATAATTGTTGTGGATTAGGAATGGTATTTCCCAATTCAGTGTTCACATTGAGACACTCGAAACCATGCTGCCTCTTCCTTTTCCCCACTTCAGTGGGATGGAGAGGAGAATTGGAGACACAAAAGGTGAAGATCACAGGCTGAGATAGGAACAGTTTACTGCAAACAGCCGTGATGAGAAATGAACAGTAACAACAACACCAATAATAACAGTGGGTACAAGAAAGGCAAAGATTCACGTGCTGAACCTGACAATGCATGAACTGCCTCCACAGTACCCCAACCCCCAGGAGGAATCCCTTCCCCGCATCCCTGGAAAATGACATGATGTGGTAGAGAATAAGCTCTGGGTCCCAGCCATGCCCCCTCTGGGCTACTGCAAAAATTAACCCTGTCCTGGCCTAAATCAGGGCAGTAACTTACATCACTGACTCATTCAGACTGTTTAGGTGCCAAAGTAGCTGAGAACAGAGGGCTTTTTTCCTAAACATGGCTGGACAGCAGGGCCTCACAAAGCCCCTTCTAAACCCATTATTTAATGGTTTTGTAAGTAACACAGATTTACCTTCAATAGTTTGCGTCCAGGCATGAATGCAAACACACTGCTGTTGGAAGCTCCCTCTCTGGCTCCTCCATGAGTAATCACAAGGTAGGGAGAAGCACGGATTTGGAAAGACACACAGCTTTTAGGATTCCACATACTGAAATTCTGAGAGAGGAACAAAAACGTAGAACTGAGACTTCAAGGCTTTATTAAGCAGCATGATTTGTGTTTGTAAGCAAGCATTTACCTCGACAGCAACAAAAACTCCTTTCCACTGGTAGAGAGTAGAAAATACAGCTGGAGGTGTACGCAACAGCACACCATACAGGATTTCTCCCGACAGAAAGAAACACCAGCTAGCTGCTGACTCTTCCAGAAAGCTTTGCAAGACAGACAGGACACTGATACTACCCCCTGCAACACAGCATAAGAAAAAGCTATTTACCTTTGAGGTCTTTTACACCACCATTTTCATTAATTATTTGTCAAAACCAAATCTAGTATGAGAAATCACAGAATATTCTCTGTTGAAAGGGACCCACAAGGATCATCAAGTCCAGCTCTTAAGCGAATGGCTCATACAATGATCAAACCCACAACCTTGGCATTCTTAGCACTATGCTCTAAACAATTAAACTATATTCTGAGCTGTCTCTAAACAGTTTGTATAAGTGCATGGAAATGCATGGAAATGATACAGCACTGAGGTTGTACTGAGAGTTAAACAATATATGCATTCTTCATATATTGCAATTACAAATGGAAAACGCATAGGCAATCTGAGTGTGATTCACAGTGACTCAGTTTGGAATTTAGGTAGTGAGAAAATTAACCAGATAGGAAGTAATAAAAAATGACAAAGAAACTAAAAACGTGCTTATCGTCATTGTCTCCCTCATCAAAAGAAGTAGTCATGGCACTAAGATTCTTAAACTGACTAGTCATTCAACACTTACAGAAAGTAGTGTATTTTATATTATGTTAGAAATATCCAGAGTTAAAGGTAGTAAAGAAGAGATTTTATAAATCTAAGGTCTAGTTAAAATGTATAAGCAACAGGAAGAACAATACAGGTTGTTGAAACTCATCAGCAGTGGCTGATGATTAGCTGACCCTTAAGCAGCTAAGATCTTTATCTAATAAATTTTGATACCATAGAAATATTATGGGTGAATTTTCATCCCAAATTTATATCTCCTTTTGTGTTTAGTTACTCTGGTTATCTCCACTCTGAAAACAGCAATAGATACTCTCAATAAAGTGAACGTACTGATGCCAAATGCAGTATCCGACAATGTCTCCCACTCAACACTCACAGACACGTTGAGCCCATTACTCCGTGAAACTTTCAAATAAACAGTAGTGTTCGCTTCTTCAACTGTGAACATATTGGTCCTAAATTTAGGAATTGTGAAAATAAATTTTAAGAAGTATTTTTATAGTATAAGATTCTTACAGTACATTTTCAGCAAAGAGTATGGAACAAAAAGAAAATACTGAGTTTGCTCTGTGATGGACTAACACTGATTAGGTTATCCAATGTTTCTTCACATAAGACCTTGACAAAATGACAGAAAATTCAACAAAATCTTAAACCATCCTGAAATCTAACACACCAACTGTACAGATAAGGTATGATGATTCAGAATGATTTTGAAAACATCATTCTATATCATAGACTCATATGATCATAGAACGGTTTGAGTTGCAAGAGACATTTAAGATCATCTTGTTCCAACTCCCCTGCCATGAGTAGGGACATCTTTCACTAGACCAGTGGCTCAGAGCTCTATCAAACCTGGCCTTGAACATCTCCAGGGATGGGGCATCCACAATCTTCTCTTGCCAGTGCCTCACAATCCTCACAGTAAAGAATTTCTTCCTAATATCTAATCTAAACCTACTCTCTCTCAGTTTTAAGCCATTCCCTCTTGTCTTGTCACTACATGCCCTAGCAAAAAGTCCCTCTCCAACTTTCTGGTAGGCTCCCTTTAGGCACTGGAAGGCTGCAACTGGGTCACCCCAAAGCTACCTCTTCTCCTGGCTGAACAATCCCAATTCTCTCAGCATTTCCTCATAGCAGAGGTGCTCCATCCCTCTGATCAACTGAGTGGCCTTCTCTGGACTCTCTCCAACAGCTCCAAGTCCTTCCTGTGCTGGGACCCCAGAGCTGGAGGCAGCTCTGCAGGTGGGGTCTCAGCAGCACGGGGCAGAGGGACAGAATCCCCTCCCTGCCCTGCTGCCCACGGGGCTTTGGATGCAGCCCAGGACACACTTGGCTTTCTGGGCTGTCAGTACCCATGGCTGGCTCATGTCCAGCTCTCACCCAGAGCACCCCCAAGTCCTTCTGGGCAGGGCTGCTCTCCATCTGTTCATCCCCCAGCCTCTACTGGGCTTTGCTATGACCCAGGGGAAGGACTTTGCATTTGGTTTTGTTAAACCTCATGAGAATTCCAGGGGCTACTTCTAGAGTTTGTCCAAGTAAGATGGCTCATTTGGTTCTGATAAACAGCCCTGAGTGAGGGTGCATCTTACATAAGCTTAAATAAATAATTCAATTACAAAACTTGTGATTCCCTGAGCACTGGTCTAAGGCTTGGAATTCTTAATATGCATTAGTATTAGTGAAAAGTTTGGGGACTAATGATTAGTTTCAAGAAAAAATGCATAGAGAAATCAACATTTCTAATGCTGAATAGTCCATTTGAAGTGTTTTTCTGTTCTGTATTGCAGTAATTGTATTTGACAGGCAGTGTACTTTTTAAAATCAGAAATTTTACAATTGGATTGCTAAATGTTTTGAAGGGAAACCATCTCTATGGAATACAAAAAACCTCCTTTATTCTGAATCAGGGTTTATCACCTATTTCCAACTGGGTAGATGCTGAAGAGCCCTGGTGGATCCTGGTTCTGTAATATCGTGATCATAGTTTGCACTCTGGTGCCTAGTCGGGCTCCTCCAGTTGGATTGAACAGGGTGACAATAAAGTGTTCATCCATTTCTGGTTCTTCATCCAGGATTGCAGAAATATGCAGTGTCTGACAAGAAACAAGCATAGAAAGCTGCTGAGACTTGACAGCTAACAATGATAGTGGTGTTCAGACCATACTGCTGTTTCTCTTCTTTCTCTGTATGGCTCTGGATAGCAGGGCAGTATAACAGCAGCTCTTGAAACTGGAGAAGGCAAGAGTAAGGCAAGGACAGATCAGGATGAGGTTCTAAAGTAATCCCTCTGGTGACCTCCATTAGTGCAACACTACCATGGGCATATCCACCTTTTTAAAAAGGTTTTATTTTATTTATTTATTTTTTATTTTATTTATCTTCTCCTCTTTCCTCTTACCCTAAAATCCTCTGAAATGTAACAGGTTTTGATCCTTTTTTCATACTTCTGTTTAGTACTTATTCCACACATTGCTTGGTAATTCACAGTGCCCATACAGCTACCCGATACTCTAACACAGCTTAGTCAAACTGGGTTTACTTTACTTCAGTTGTCAACTGAACTAGCTCATGGGCAACAAGGTAGTTCCACTTCTGGTACTGGGAACAAAGAAGGAAAAAAGGTAATAGAGGAATATTTGAAATACTCTCTTCTTGATGCTTTTTTTCCTTCTACAGCACCACGGTGGATAAGCATAGGATCGTCTCAAGGTGGTCTCAAATCAGCTGTTTTCACTGTCATTCTTCCCATAACCCAAAGAGGTGAAAGTTACAGTGGTACACGTAGCTTTGCCATAGAAAAATTATTTAGTAATGGCAGATCTGGAGCTAAACTAGACCTTACAACCTTTGTAATCTCTATTTACTTCTGCAATAAACCACATTTAAAGACTGTATTGAGAAATCTTTTACTCCCCACTTCTCACAGATCTGCTAAACTGGCTATCACTGAGGTTCCAAACATATTTTAGATTCAGAAACTGAAAACCAGTGTTTGCAGAAAGGTTTATTTCAGATTCTGCCCCACTAACCATAATATACTAATCTGTTATTGACATAATCTAGCTCATTTTCTAGCTGACATTCTTGTGGGGACAGTACAGAAGCAGTGACCTTTATACTGACAGAGAAATAAGACATTTTCTATTTCTAAAATTCTGAAAGCTGTTCACTTTTTGCCTTTGCTCCAGCATACGCTATTCAGTTCAGGTCACAAAACAGAATGGGATTTTTAATTCAATTTAATTTAATTATTTATGGTAGTAAATTATGACTTCGTGTCAAAGTTTGTATTCCAGAAATATTAAATACATACAAATAAGTGGTTTTATGGATACATAATATTATATACTGATTATATTGTTTTCACTCTACTTGAACAAAGAGAGAAATATCTACAGAAAAACACATTCAATTTTTATGCACTCCCATGACTCATTTTACTCTGAGAATTAAGGAAAATATAAGAAAAAAAAAATACATGCAAAATCACAAACATTTCTGAAATCTTTTAAATAATTTAAAAAAATATTTCTTCACTTCTTGGGTAATAACTATCATATTACCTTGAATCTGACTCCCTCTTCCAGCACAATGTATCCTTGAGAAGGGGTCAAATCCACTGATGGCTCTGAAGAATTAATTTCACTTACAAGATATTGAACAGACACTGTTCCAAATATTCCCTGAGGAGGCTCTCTAATAATATTTAATACTGCAACACTTTCCATCAGATGGAGAGCTGTTTGCTCTCTTAGGAAGAAGTGATCACTGTTATTGAATGACAAAACTCCATGTCCATCATCATTGGCAAATATAGTAATTGTGGCTTTTGAGAAATAAATAACAAAAATATGCTTTAATTAACATAGTAGAATATAATTGTACACAAATAAAAATAAATAAATATATACAAAAATCCATTCTTTCTTTAATATATGTGTACTGCTTTTATGTCCTTGATATTACTTAAAATAATATGTCAGTATTTTGTTCTCTCTGGGAAGATTTATAGTGAGGATGAAATTAAAAAAGCTCTTATTAAAAAAGCCAGCATTTGCACTTCCTGATTCCTTATTTTACATATCATTTTTTTTAGTTTTAAATTTTTCACAGGGATGTTAAAAGGTTTCCAAAGGAGTTTAATGATTTACTACAGCAGGGCACTAATGTTTTCTGAAGTATGATTATTCAGAAGAATGAAGTTAAAGTGACTGAGATACAGTTGTGACGAATGAGAACATCAGAACTAAGTTTTACCTGTTGTGTTCTCCCCTAATTCCAGGCCCAATGAGGGATTTGTTAGAATTAACTGGAACCTCTCAGCACCTTCAGGAATATCATCATTGCAAATCACAACAACAACAGATTTATTCCTTTCTCCATCAGCAAAAAAAAGAGTCTAGCATAGAAACACAGAAAATATTGAATACTCAACAGCTCATAAACACACACAGAAATTTTAAACTAAGGTAAAGCAGAATTGTCTAAAATAGGCAGGAAGGAGGAGGAAAGAAAAGCAGTAATTTCTATGTCCCTTATAAACTCATTGAAAAAGGAGCAAAACAGTTAAATAGTGCAGCACATTGCAGAGTGAGAACAAGGAAGAGCAATTCATTTTAAAAGTTCTGTTGTAAAAAATATTAAAACTTACATGAAATCTTATATGCTCTTGTCTAAGCAAAATATTGTATTTGAAATAGATGTTTGAAAGTTTACAATGTGTCTATATTTAAAAATGCTTCAGTACTAAAAAAGAAAGAAAGACTAAAATAAGATGACTAATTATATCTCATTCTATTCAGATGATCAGAGCAACTGAAACAAGTTGAGAAATCTAGATGTACTAGTGACTATTCTGCAGAATAAATAAGATGTTCTTTTGAGGAAGCTGAAGGAATGACTACTAGATTTAGAATTTGCTTCTTACCCTTGAGACCACATTAAAATCCAAACCCAGCTGTGCCTCCAAATTCTGGGCATAAAAAAATACAGATACATTGCCATAAGATCCTTTGTTTCGGTAAGCCATTATTGTCATATTCCCATGAGATTCATTAACTTCAAAACTAAAACAAAAACAAGACAAATTCTCAGTGTTCACTGAGCATGTTCTTGTAATAAGATCGTAGATAACAGTTATATTTTCACTTAAAATCATCCCCTCTACTTTATAAGAAAAAGGAACCATTATAGTATCAGCATCATTACCACTGTCTAATGAAACCATTACACCTTTGTTTCTTATCAAAATGGAATTGACCTATAGGATGTTATCCTTTTCCCCTGCTTATTAGTGGCAGATCAAGCCTGTCAACGGCCACGGATGCCTTCTACCTAGCTCCTGGAAATCAGAGAAAAAGATCAGGAAGATGTCAATGAGCATGCTTACATGGATGAAGAGGCTGGGGCACTGGATGGAGGCTGGGGGAGTGATGGAAGTTCACAATACCAAAGGACAAAAATGAAAAAAATAATTGCATGGTAGCATAAGATTTCGGAGTAAACATACCGTAAATATTGGTTTCTAGTGCGGAAATTAGCTTTCCAGTTCCACTGAACTAAATGATATGGTGTCATCTCAAAGATGTGATCCTATTGTTAATAGGAGTTTTACTGTTAACTGAAAATGAAAATAATTGGGCAACACTAATCATTAACTGTCATAGGGAGTTCTTCAAGGAGACAAGACTTACCTGGTACTTTCCCACTCAACTACTCCACTTACTCCATCATTAGCATCAATAATAATTTGAGAAGCTAAACCTTCCACATCTAAAATGGACAACAGAAGGACAGATGTGTAAGAACAATATAGTCCACTTCCATTATTTTAAAGAAAAACAGAAGCATTTCTTTATATCTTCACTAATTTTGTAGAAGAAATACATAATTTTCCATTTCTAAAATGTGGAGAAGAAAATTAAGTGGGCAAGATACTTGGAAGGGCTTAAAGAAAATCTGTCCTTACTATCTTATTATTAGAACTGCAACACAGTGTCTAGAATTACCACTGTTACATTTAATAATACATTAAAAAAAAGACTAAAAAAAATTCAGAAGAAACTCCATGGCACAGAAAAAGGAGCAAATGAAAAAAGCAAGATCTGTTATCAAGTCTTAATTCATCTTCATTTTGTGTTTTTATTATGAGGATATTTAGTGTTTTTCAGACCATGTCATTCAGAGTGTGGGAGTGAAAATGAGTAAGAATAATAAATGATCCAGTGTGTCATCTCACATTCATGTTTCAGTACCTGATAAACCTTAATGGCACACACCTCAGATTCTGCTATAAAAACAGAATTATGCCTTTTAGCTAGTTTATGTACTGTAACATTCTGTTACTCCAGAAAAACATATGTATCTTCATAAAAACTCTGAAAGATTATTGGACATATTGCCCTGTGAAAATACTGAATAACAGATTAAAGCCAGGAATGTCCACTAATTTCAGGGACCAGAACTTGAGAGTCAGAACTTGATTCTTCTGAGAAAATAATGCCTTAATTTTTTCAAACAGCGTAACATGACTACCTTAGTTTATGTCCATTTACTTTTAATAAAAATTAAAAAAAAATGAAGACGGACAATTTCTACAAAACAAATGTACTCCATTGATTCTGTAGTAAATATACTATTTTCAGATCCATCAGAAGGATTTCTATCAAATCAGATAAAACTGAAAAAGGTAAAAGATCACTGCCATGAATCCAAACCTGGCACTACGACAGTGTTGAACATGAGCATTTCCTGCAACACCTCTACACAGACAGTAGAAATGTTACGGAAGTTTAGAAATCCATAGGGATTACAGTGAATATAGACCCTTCTGCTTCCTAACTGGTGTCTTCCCTTGTTGTGTCACAGTTTGATCAACTCACTCAAGATCTATAATACTTCACTTTCAACGTCAGACCTCTTCTTTCACATCCGGCATCCTTCCCCTCCCCTGATGCCCTCCTATCAATCTACCCCAGCTTAAGTCTTTCCTCTATCCATTAACTTTATTAATTTTTCTTTCAGCATTCTCAAGTATCAAACATTTTCCTTTTTCTTAATTCCTTGTACTTTTGTATGAGAGTTCAGCCTTTTCTTCTACCTTTTCTAGAGGATGAGAGGGAGAAAGAGGAGCATGGACAACACAGAACTGTCCTTATGTTTGCTGTTTCTGCTCCATATCCATGAAGTCTCAGATAAGAAATAAGGGTCATTTAGGTTCCATGTGTTTAACCATACATTACAGACATCCCAGACCTACATTAAATACTGCATGCACATGGCTATGACAAGGAACAGCATTTGTGCTACATTCCAGATGTGTAGGATTAACTGCACGTGTCAACATCGTGTGCAGAACACCCATTACTTTTGATATTAAACACCTAGAAATATATTAAAGATTTTCTGTGGGATATGGGATTGCTAAATCCTAAACTAATGCATTGGACCAACAAGGATTTGAATCCTCAATCATAAGAAAATCAAAAAACAGGGAAAACAAGACTAGAAAATAGTTTGATGAAAGAATTAATTGTGACATTTTATAAGGAGGACAAACTTTTGCCTTATGGATTAAAACTATTATCTGATCATCAGAAGTACATCCGAGTTGAATGGTCATGACTCAGGCTGCTAACCCCTTATGGCAGCAGGTAAGACTATACAGCACTCAGAACAATTTAACTCAGAAAATCCTTCATATATTAATGTTGTTCTTTTTATATTTTAAATTTTAGACTCAAATAATCACAGCTCAGTGTCTACACATCAGCAATCAGTCTTGCAAGTTACCTTTCAGTCTGTAACGAATTAACTCTGTCACTTCAATACGCATGCAAAGAAAAGGAAAAAGAGTCATAGAAGATGTTAGAAATAATGAGCATAATTAGTCGCTGGTGCCACAGGATAGGTCAACAGTTTTAAAGCCAATGGCAGTTATGCTACTAAGTTCAGAAGCAGAATGAGGACTTAATAAGCAAACAATAACTGAAGTTCTGTGGAAGAGTAGGAAAACAGGTCATGACTCCTAAAAGTAAATCTGATAAAGAAGAATAAAAAGATACTTTTGAAGGAGTGAGCAAAGGAACTACTTGAAGGAATTTTTTATTCATACCTGTTTCCATCATGTACTTGGAAATTAAAATCACATTAACACATTGCCAATGCAACTTTTGAGATAACTGTGCTCTCCAACTGCTAATTGCTAAATAACTCCTCTATGAAAATAGTCTTATAATTTTTACATGGCTTTAAAAAGTAAGAAGCCAGTGTAATAATGACTATATTTGATGCTCTACAATGTTTCTTGCAGAATACCCTGCCTCATATTGGCATAGTCGGTAAGTGGCAAGTGGAATAATGATATGCCAGAGTAATATAATATGCATTCAATTGACATAAAAATAAAATTGAAAATAGTTGTTGGTAAATTGTTTTACCCAGCCTAGGTGGGGAGGAAGCTGAATGGTTCATGATAAGTTCCACTGAAGTTAAATTAACCAAGAAGAATTCTTGCACTTCTGGTTCATCATCCTACAAAACACAAATCCAGTATATCCTCCTTTCATTTCCTTTAAGAAACAGTCACAGAAGTTGCCAAAAAGTAACATACTAGAAGCCTCTAACCTTATAGCAACACTAAAATTAATTTATGTTTCCATTTTCCTGGAAAACTTTTATATAAAACATTTTATCTTGAATGAATTACGAAGCAAGACATTATATTTAATGGAAAAGACTAGTGGGGACACTGAACTAGACATGTGAATAAATTTATGCTCAATTTTAAAGGCACAAATACCACACTGATAAAGTAAGCGCCGGTAGCAAGCAATGAATTACACTGGTCTGAATATCAGAAGACAAAATCTTAATGAGAGAGCTAAATTTCACTTAACTGTAAGTAGCACTGTTTTGTGTTCTTACTTGTCCTTCCATGATATTACCATTAAAGACAAAAACAGTCTTTCTAAATTACAAAAAACCTATAGCTTCAAGCAATACAGCTTGCAAGCTTCAGGTTCCACAATATTATTTTTCAATTGTCATACAGGTAAATATAGAGTGAAAGGATATAGCGTTTACCTCTAAAATAGTAACATTTATGGCAGCTGATGTTTCTCCTTCTTCCAAAATCAGTGAGTCAGAAACAGCTACATAATCAGCTCCTGGTTCAGCCAAGGTCCCCTCTGTCTGATTACTTAAGGGGACCAATCCTGGAACTGTGGCATATGTAACATTGATAGCACCTGTTCAAAATAAGATGAAGAAAACCCTTTTTTTTCCAATTCTTATGTAATGCTTATTAGAGTAGACAAAGATCAAATGTTCATTGATAAAAGCATAACTATAAACCAGAAGGATTAAAACATTAATCTGGAGCCATTGGGATTTATTGCTTTCAGTCCACCCTTTAGTTATTTGTCCAACATCATAGGACTCAAAAGGCATTAAGTCCCAACATATTCATATATTTGAGGCACTGTGGGCTGCAAATATTACATTACATACCTGGGACATCTAATGTATTATTAATCCTGGGTTTGGTGCCAAGGGAAGTACACTGTTTCAGGAAGGACTGATGTCTCAGAAAGGCTCTAACGACAGTGCTAAACCTAGTTTCCTTCCCAGAAAGACTAGCATAGATGTTGATAAAGAATAAAAATTAGGGGACACAGTGATAAATTTTACTAAAGGAACAAGCTAGACTTTCTTTCTTTCTTCTTCCCTTTTTTTTTTTTTTTTTTTTTTAATAGTAAAGCCACATCTCACTAATCTGCCAGAGTAAGTCAAGTTGCAAAGTTAAAGAGAGTGATCCTGGAGATAAAATGGCAAATGAAATTCAAAGCTACTCTGTAAGAAATAAAACAAAAGGTAGAAAAGAATTTTATTTTAAACAATAATGACGGAGTTCAACTGAGATAGTATCCATTTTCAATGGATACTTAGAAGAAATTAGTAGTTTCCTGAGTGGTGTTCAAAAGGCAATTTAGGTACTGATTGACATTAAAAAAGAAATGGGAAAACATAAATAAGTCATCAAAATTCCTTTACAAATCTGTGGTGTGTCCAGATCTTGAATGTTTGTTTTAATCGGTCACTTCAACTCAAAACAGGTAAAAGAAACTAAGAAAGATTACCACTGAGGTCTAAATATAGCCTAAAAATATAAACAGAAATTTATTACCCATGTTATTTCTCAATGGAAGTCAAAATCCTCAGGAAATAAACACAAGAAAATATTTTGGCATACAGAAAATTATTGAAGTTACTACCAATTAATTTGATTTTAAAAGGACAAATGGATTTCAAAAGAACTACAGAATTCTTAGGGGAGGCATAAACTGAATTCAGAGGCAACAATGCAACTTTTTCCATGGGATATTCCTAACGAGTCAGATTCTGGAAATGTATAGAGGGAATGATGTAGGAATAATTACATATAAGCTCTTTTTCTCCTATTTTTTTTTTTTCTTCTGGACAGACTAACACTTCAAGACAGATTTGTTAAGACATAAAAATATGTAAGACCTTAAGACATAAAACCCTAAGAGCCAACTAGCTATTCCATAGCTCCCTGATGCCTTGCTGTGGAATTAAAGGTTATGGTTTCAGTTTTAACTAAAACTTGGTTTCCAAGCCTGCAGTAAGGGACTTCGAAGTTCTGAAAATATCAAACGTCTCCAGATTTTCCAAAATTTCCAGCCTCCCTGTCATGGCTTTCATTTGCCTAATGATTCTGAAAACAAAATTTAATTTATCTTGGAAATGTTATACAAACCTAGAGATCCAAATTCTCTGTTAATAAAAAGCTGAACTGTTTTGTTTTCCTCTGGAAGTAAAACTACCCTGGATGGAGAAGCAAAATTCAGTACTCCATGTGGTTCATCACTAGCTTCTACTGTCAGAACAGCTTCATATCCTTGACTATCCAAAACGGCAGCACCAGAAGGAGAAACACCTGCAAAAGAATCAGTGGACTAGAGATAATAAAGTGTTATGTAAATAAAGTTTTGTCTTATATTACTGCTATTACTAGGTACAAATGACAGCCAGTAACACTGCAAATGAAATCAAACCAAACACATAACACGCTCACTGAAGTTTACAGATGGTTTTGAATGCATTAGTAGTTGGATTCTATAACAAACAGAGGAACATTCAATCACAGAAAAAATTGTATGCATAGTAAGTATAGAGTTCAAGACTACATTAAGAAGTGAGAAAACCTAAACAGTCAGAGCTGTATATCAACTTTACTAAGCTACTTCTACTGTAAAAGGAAAGTTTTTCTAGGAATTTATTCCAAAAGTTAAAATTATATTCAACTTCTCAGCCATCCATTAAGAAATAACTAGACGTGTTACCCTGATGAATAACTGTATTAATTTATACTAATCCTGAAGGATTACAAGAGTAAACAAATTATTAAGGCAAGTTGGCAAGGCACCTAGCAGCAACACCGCCCATGTCAAGTTAGTTTGGTGTTTAGACATTCATTCCAGTTTAACAAAGGGTATTTCAGACGGGATGTGTTTTCATGCCTCTTTTCTCATTATAATTTCAATGGCAGAGTAAAATATTCTGACCTCCCAGAATTCAGAGGCAGATCAGAAAGACAGCTTGAAAGACAAGATTTTTACAAACATAAAAATATCCATTTATTTTATGGCACCTGTATCATATGTATACATATATACACAGAAGTATCAAGCCCATTTCAATAAAATGTGAAAAAAAATTTTGTAATTTGCAACATTTTCAATATTCTTAGTCCTACACTTCCAGAATGGATTAATACACATGAAAATATTACACTGCTAAATGGTAGTTTTAAGATATAGCAGGCTGTAGTTTTGCTTTACCTTCTGTTTTGATGTTGTACAGGATGATCCGGTATTCTTCTTTTTCTTCAGGAATATGGTCATCCAGCAAGTGAACATACAATGTTGTATTCAATGTCCCCTATAAATTTTATTGATAAACTGAATAGTCATTAGTGTGCAGAGTACAAGTAATGTACAGGTATCAGTCTATCATATGTATTCTGAATAATACTTTTAAGAAATGTCAAGTTAAAATATTAAAAACTATAAACTCCCTGCAGTTTAATCACAACAAGAAAAAAAAGACAACTATAAAAGCATACTTGTTTCCTCAGCTCACTTCAAATTACAATATTCTCTTATAGCCATTAGATTTGCTTATGGACTCACCTCAGGAAAAAAGAGTATTCCAGAAGAGTTTTCAAAATTTCGTTGTACATTACGTCCAACTATCTTCCACTCAACAGTAACATTTCCCAGTCCTGGGGCAGTTCTTACAATATGGAATGGCAGTTGTTTTCCTAGGAACAGAGGAAAGATGCAATATTTTCAGGTTTGGTCTTCTACAATTCAACTATTAAAATGAAAAGCCAAAAATATGAATCACAGTTAAAATATTTTTTCTGGAAAGCCTTAATATTTTTAATAGTGAGCTTCCCAGTAGTTATGTAACACCTTCATTTTTAATGTTGAAATAAAACCCCCACAAATCTAAACTCTTTCCTCCTGGGTTTTTCTGATTGTATTTCACTCCTGGAAAGACCTATCAAAGTAGAAAGGAACCTATAACTGCTATCAAAACATGTCCAAAAAGAAGAGTAGTATCTGTCTGTGAACCACACAATAGAATAAATGCTGTACACATAGCTTTAACACAGAGTCTTCTACAGCAGCTAACTGGCAAGGAATAGTATTGTATCGAACATCTGCAGTTTCTTGTGACTTTAGAGAGTGCCTGCAGAAAAATGTTTGTAGTTACTTCCAAGTTCCATTTATGTGAGTTGGAATTTACAAATGTTATCAGTGTTGGAAAACATCCAGAAAAAGAATAACAATTCATAAATTTAAAAGGACAGTATTTAGAAGCAAAACATTAATGTTTCATAATATAAAATATATTTTAGCAATTTATTAGAATTTCAGAGGTAGTAAGTATCAAATGACAATGTGTATCTCTATAAGAAGTAACTGTTGTATTTTTTCCACATTTATAATAATTAACCAAATGGTCACTTAAGGAGTGAACTCTTTAGAAAACTAGAAAAATTAAGAAAATTTATGTAATTTATAAAGTACTAAATATCTATATATATTTATACAAAATAATTATTTTACATAATATCACATATTTTAAATATGGGCATGTAAAAGTAGCATATCAATAAGAAATAGATCAGCAGGCAACATTAGTAAAATTTTGTAATACATCCACTTTAGAGGAGAGATGTTTATTTATAACACATAAGTGTATTGCATCTGTATGCCAACACCATTTTTCCAGTTCACAGAATGGAAATTTGCCAGTATATACACTGTAGAATTAGTTTTCAAAGAAATTAAATATGCAGAAATTTATAATCTTAGGGTGCTTGTAAATAATCACACAAACTTAGTTCCATCCTCAAGTGACTGAAAATTACTTTTTTAGTATTGCTATAAATTAACTGGAATTTTTTTTTGGTGTTGCAGAACTGGGAATAATTCCATCTTTTAATTTGTGTTAAGTACACAATTAGAAGCCACCCTATCGAGAAACACGGAGATACAGCTGTGAAAGGGAAAGAGCAGATGTGGCGTTCTCAATCATGGCATACAGAATTGAGCAGCACAGCTACTCTCACTGACTGTGTAACTTAACACCAAATTGGGATGCTTATCTAGTTATTCTGACATATACTACAGGACAGTATTGTACATCTAAAACTGGCAGAAAAAAATTGATCACTTTCTGGACAGGTTCTCTGTTTGGTAAGGAAATATTTGAGAGATGCCAATATATTGGCTACCAATGAGAGAGATATGAACTACAAACTTCAAGAGATCTTAATATAATAAACTGAAAACATAAAATTGCAAAGAATACAAAAATTGTATACACCAATTTTCCAATACATAGAATTAATATGTTATCAGTCTCATCATTTCAAACTTCAGTTAAGTGTTGTTTTAAGTTGTCCCTCAATAGTTGTAAGAGTACAAAGGAATTCAAAATTTATTGACATCACAAGAATTCTGCTACTACAGTCAGATATCTGAGGACAGACTGAAAGTTTACAGGTTCCCCTAAGGTTAATTTGTCATAGCATTTAACACTGCCCTGAAATCTATTCTATCCTATTTGAGAATTATGCATATTTTGCATATTATTGCAAATTAATAAATTTTTGACAGAAAAATAATTACTTTACTATCATAACAGAACACACAACTTAGAGAAAGGTTATTTCAATACAACATTATGTAATACAACAAATTTTCACTGAAGAATGGAACACAATATTTCATGATGCAGAACCCTGATACACTGTAATCCAAGCACCAAGAAGAAACCTGAAGTACAATTTGTCACAATTAAAGATCCTCCAGTAGTCAGTTACTGACCCACGTAAAGCTCAGCTAGCTTTACCAAAATCTTTGTTATTCATATCCAGTAAGAAATACTAACAAAAATACAAATTGAGTTCTGAAGATTAAAAGTATTATTAGGTGAATTTCACTACTTTGTCTTTTTTTAAAATATTTTACCATTTAAAATCTTTCTTTAGATTTCTGCATTTATCAAGGAGAAGAGGACCTCATCCATTTTCCTGTTGTTCCTTATCCCAAGCTACTACAGTATATTTTCATCCAATACAGTCATAGCCACCCAACTGTTGCATACTCTCCCTGTACTTAAATGCTGCCCTTGCCCTCAGTATGGTAATTGTGTGAACTGAATATATGCAGGTAACATCAAGACAGCCATGATCCAAAGCTGTAAAGAAAATATTTATTTCATTATTTAACTGGCAAAATGGAGACACATACACTAAGCTTATTCCATATTAGGAGGGCAAAAAGTGCCCAGGCCTGGGCACTGTGTTACATATCAAAGGGCCTGGACTATTGACAAATCCTTCACCAGGCTGTATTTTACCAACCTTCTAACTCCCTTCCCCCTTTACAAAGAGGTCCAAGTCTATGGCAAAGGCTTTTAAGTCTTTAACAACATCCTGTTCTCTTCTGTGAAGAAATTCCATTTCTTTTCAGTTAACAGCCAACAATCCAGAGGAAACACAAACACATTAATTTTCTTACACTGGGTATTTTCTAACATCTCCCACGTGCAGTGTTGGTCTTAAAGTGCAAACAATTCTAAAATGAACCTATTTTCTCTTTCCTCACCAATCTTCTGTTTTTCAACCCTTTCCTCATCACTGTGATAAATAATATGCACAGCTTGAAAATAATATTGAGTTGCTTAAGAGACACTGTTCAATAATATAATAAAGATAGAAGATAACAATGTTTGGATTTATGCCTGATAATGTTTTATTTCATAACAACAAACTTGATAATGAAAATGAAAAAAACATTGAAAGCATACGAAGGCCATAGGTCTTCCCTTTTTTTTAATCAAAGGGAACTAGTTTGGCTGTTTTTTCTTGCCATAATGCAACGCAGTATTTTTCACAAGCTGAAGAAATTGGAGTCTGTTATAGCACTATATACACACTATATATAGCAGAGTATTTCAGCTTCAAATAGCAAGCATTTTCTAGCAGGCTATGAATAATGCTTCACCACTGGAAAGTATACAAGGTCATTGTAACCTTCAGGAGAGAATTCCTTGTGCTCATTAACATCTGTTCTTAGACAGCCAGGCAGCAGCTGGTTTGGCAGGCAGATCAGAACCACGAATGTGGAGCAATAAAGCATGGAATCTGGGCTAGATTTAGAATTAACTAGAATTAACACAAACCGTGTCTAAATAAAAACCAAAAGCTTATGATGTCCTTTCATTATGGGAAAAAAACCAGACCATCTTCTTTTGAAACAGACTTTTTCTGCCAAAAGAAAATTCAGTGCATGCATTCCTGGAGAGCAAATTTCTGTTTTGTTCATTTTCTCTACCCATTGGTTTACACATCAGAAAAGTATGAGACTGCAATACATTGAGATTCCAGAGAAGGCTACCAAAAGCAGTCACCATTTATACTGCTACTTTCCTATGCAGATCTCTACCAAACCCTAGGTAAAACATGCAATATGCTCTCTTAAAACACTAGTCACAACTGAGTGATGACACAAAGTCATGACTTAGTGATGACATCAAGATTATCACACTCCTAAAATGAGCTACCATAAAAAATATAAAGAGAAATTTTAGAAAGTAGGAGGATTTTATCCTATTTTTTTCTGTGGGAATATTTTCTAGATGATTTTAAAATAATTTAAAGTCCGTGATAGATAATATTTGCTTAAGACTAGTAATTGGTGTATATGATGGGAGTTATATACAGCTCTGGAATTTGGTATAAATTATTAAGATTAAAAATGCTAAAAGGAGCTTAGAAATGCAATACTAATTAGAAATGCAATACTAAATGCAAGGCATAAACTTCAGAAAAAGGAAAGGCAAGAATAGATATATAAAAGGGTTTTGGAAATGGTCCACTCATCTTTTCCAGACATTTCATTTAAATGCTATGTTTGCAAGAGTTAAAAATCCAAAGAAATTGTACTAAGTATGTGATTATTTTCTGTTTGATAGCATTCTCTGAACAGTGACACAATCACTGTATCATTATCAACAGAAAGCACAGAGATGGAAGCTCATGTTAAACAGTGTGGTCAACATACAGAACTCACCTTCATGAGCGATAACAGACCTTCCAGCTGTCTGGAAGCTAATGATTCCTGCCACATTGTCACTTGCCAGGATAACCACTGTGACAGTGTCGAAACTGGGCAGAATCCTACTCCCTCCTTCTGTATGGACCAGACTGATAATGATGCTTTCATTATCCTCTGGCTCTGGATCATCCAAAATGGTAAGTGTGACCATCCTTTTTGTTTCACCTACAAGTAAAAGAACATATACATGCTTATATGTTTACACAAAAATCCCCTTTTAAAAAGATGTAATCATCTACTCTTTTAGTAAATATTTAAATAACATAAAAAAAGACATGAAGAATCTTTTCTTATTTACCTGTTTGGAATATATTGAATGTCATTATGAAGATTCATTCAACTACTAATAAAAATTTATATTAGGCAATGTAACTAAAAATTATTATATATACCATGCAGAAATTAACAATGTAGGCATCATTTCTGAATGCCTAGAATTCTTATTTGCTTTATAAGTTCTCTGGCTTTCAAATTTTAATTAGAGAAAGGGAATATAGGTCTTGCAAAATAAAAAATACCAAGCAAATACATTTTCTGGTGAACCATATACAGAAATATGTACGTGAAATTCAACTATATATTTACTAGACCAGGAAATTCATTAAAGCAGGCTGTCATTGTGTTAGTTACCGGTCTTCTGGAATATCAAAGAATGGCAACGTAAGCAGCAAACACAATCAATTACCAACCTCTGTAACACATTATAATTTGCAATACTATCCTGTTGGTCATTGCATGTACATAACCTATTTTCATCATTACATCAGTTTACCAGATACAAATATTTTTTTGTTATACTGCCTTTCAAAGTATTTTGAAAATAGATTGTGTAAACTTATGAACACTAATATAATTACAGGTCAGCTTTCTAATGACTCCTAGCAACACTTCATTTGAGTTCAGATGATTTAGCAAGCTAAACGAGCACCAGAATTTTTACTCCACTCCCATAGATTGTCTTCAAAACAACTGTTCAATCATCTCAGACTTTGAAAATATAAAATACATCCATCATGTGGCATAGTGCTTAAGTAATGCCTGCCATAGTCTTGTTTCTGCAATTTTTTTAATATCCAGTTATGTTGCGAAATCAATACAATCTCAGAATCTAAATATATCATTAAAAATTAGTACTGTACTGGCTGAAGATTAACAAAAGTCTGCTTAGGGCTGATTCTCATTTTCATTATCTACAATATAACAACTATTACAGCAATATTATTCCTTATTTCTTTAGTAAAAACGTTATCTTTATAATGCTTCAATATTTATACTTTTCATCTTTTTTCTTTTTTTTTTAGTCTGTGTGTGTGTGTGTGTTTGTGTTTTTCTTTAGTTTTAGACAAGAGAAACCAGTGCAAAAGATTGCCTCACCTTCAGCAAACACCAGAATCTCACCAACACCCACAAAATCCACATTTGGGGTAGCAGTTCCACCAACAACATGCCATTCCACTGCCACCTGTCCCAGGCTGCCTTCTGTCCTATGTATCATTAGCTGCACGCTGGCCTGAGGGCGTTCTTCTACTTCAATATACCGACCTTCCTCTGTTGCATTGGGACTGACACTGTAGATCTTAAATACTCCAAAGGCATCCCCATTCATCATTATGATAACCGTGGAAGTATTTGGCTGTCCAATAGTTGGCTGATTTTTTAAGCTGGCTGAGATGTTAATCAGTTCAACTTTCAACAGGGATATGGTGAATTTTTCATCCAATTCTGGCAGGCTGTCAGGGAGTATGGTAACCGTGAGATTCGCAAACTCTTCCCCTTCCTGCATGATGGCCCACTGTCTTGTGACTGATTCATAATCACTACCAGCGATGGCTTGTGTGCTAAACAGAGCGGAAGCACTGCTGATGTTTTTCTTGTAGGTCCATAATCCTGACATGTTAGTTAATGGCCTGATCTCTGCTGTCAGCCAGAGGCAGAGAGGAATCTCAGAGGCACTGGAAAATGTGAAGGCTGAACATGCTTGTTCTTTTAGGCACTGAGTTGCACAGGCGTAGAGTGGGTCACTTGATGCCGACACGTTCACTCTGGTCTTGGGTGGCTGGTCAGGAATTCCTTGTAGAGGAGACTCATAATATGCCAGGATATCCTCACCTTGCTCAATGGCAAGAGCTGCAATGTCAGTCTCAGAAGTGCTATAAAACATTTGCAGTTGACCAAACCTTCCCCCACTAAAAGACATTAAAATAAAAATGTTATGTTTGTTGGTGAAGCACATCCAATATTCTCTATGTTACTGGGTTAAGAATAAAAATTAACAAAATTAACTAACCCTTTCTAAATTTCTGAAAAGTTACAAATAGCTAATTACAGTGACTTCCCTTGAAGCTAGTACAGGAATAACGGAGTAATTGGGGTTTTTTGGAGAGCAAGTTTTATTGTTTATAGCTTGGATATCTGTTAAGTGTACATGATTGCAAACATTTTTTTCTCGGAATTAGTCTTCCTAGGACTGTTAAGGAAGAAAAAGCCTATGCTGTCTAGTATTTTCATTGTTCTTCCTAGGTGTCCTCAGGATATAGTAGATCCCATGTGCAAAACCTGTCCTCCTTTTTTTCTTCAATCACACAAGAGTTGATGCAGTTTATCCTCCAGTTCACGTCACAGGAAGAGGCTGTTTTTCCATTTTAAATGGCTTGACAATTTAACAGGCAAGATAAAACTTCAAGTACACTGTGAACACTGAGTTTACACTACAAACGTATACTACATTTAAGTACTTTATGTACATTTCTAACAAGCAGGTATCTAGCTCGAAATTGATGTATATGAAAAAAATGGATCAAGAAATTGATGCAAACACTTATACGAGGGAATGACACTTAAAATTGTGCTAAAAAACCCCAACAAAAAACAAACTAATCCAAAACAAAAAAAGAGATTCAAAATCAGCCAATATTATACAGACCTTCTCCTGACTGTTATATTTGCAAGTAAATTTCTTTCTAGTGGCTCCTGAATTCGATATGAGGATTGATGAAAGAAAACTGTGCCATAAGGATTATCATTGGCAGGTATTATAATATTTGCCACGCCATCTAACCCGATAGCACCACCTTTGGAGGCCTGAGTTAATTCTACACAGACAATCTCAAAAAGAAAAAAAAGAAAAACAAATAATGCAGCTAAACAATTTTTGCCACTTCTAAAAATAATCACAAGCAAAGCAGAATCTGAACTTCTTGCAGCTTCCTGCCATAATATTTCTTATTTTGATCTGCACACATTTCTTAAACAAGTTAAAACTCTAAAACTATTCCAGAGACACATAATTGCTCTACTTACTTCTTCTAATTCTGGAACATCATCAGCCAGGATTTCCAGCTGCAATATCTGAATGGCTTCCCCAGGGGCAAAAGTAATATTCCCTGCAGCGACCCGCAAGTCATCGTCAGCAGGATGTCCATTAATGGTAGCAGCCCACTGAACAGTAATGTTACCCAGTGTCCCAGCATTGCGGATTATTGGCAGATTTATGGTTACTGATCCAAATTCAGGCTCCTCCACAGTGAATTCTGTATTCTGAAAAACTGACATACGCCATAGGGAGATGTAGTACATTAACAACAAAATTGAAAGTAACTATATCAATTCCTGAAGTAGAGAGTTTTATTTCACTGGACTGCATTTACTTGCACAGGTAAATCCCTTCTAATCAGGTTTAAACCTAAAAGCAAGCTTTCAATACTCATATTTTCATCTGCAGAGAAAAGTAGCATGAAAATTGAGCCCTCATCCAAAAAGTCTGTTCCAATACACCTACCATTTGAGACTAATCATGGATTGTTTTTAAGGTCTTAGAATATAATTTCATAATTATTCCCAGCGAAGAAACTCTTTACCAGATTTTATGTCACTTACTGAAGAAATAAATCACAACAATTTAACATGGACTGTGTTACGTAGAAATCACAGAATCACAGAATTGGTCAGGTTGGAAGTGACCACAGTGGATAATTGGGTTCAAGCTCCCTGCTCAAGCGAGGTCGTACCAGAGCACATGGCACAGGAGTGTCTCTAGACAGTGCTTGGCTGTTTCCACTGAAGGAGACTCCACAACCTCTCTGTTCCAGTGCGCCGTCACCTGCACAGTAAAGAAGTTCTTCCTCATGTTCAGGTGGAACTCCCTGTGCATCAGTTTCTGCCTCTTCCCTCTTGTTTTACTGAGCAGAGCCTCCAAGAGGCTCAGTCATTTTGACACCCTCCCTGCAGATATTCATTCACGTTGATAAGTCCCCTCTCAGTTGTCTCTTCTCCAGAAGCCCAACTCATCCCTTTGTCAAAGGAAAGATGCTCCAGTCCCTGAACCAGCTTTGTAGCCCTCTGCTGGACCTGCTTGCTCCAGGACCTCTATGTCTCTCATGTGCTGAGCAGCCCAGAACTGGACATAGCNCCTGTGCATCAGTTTCTGCCTCTTCCCTCTTGTTTTACTGAGCAGAGCCTCCAAGAGGCTCAGTCATTTTGACACCCTCCCTGCAGATATTCATTCACGTTGATAAGTCCCCTCTCAGTTGTCTCTTCTCCAGAAGCCCAACTCATCCCTTTGTCAAAGGAAAGATGCTCCAGTCCCTGAACCAGCTTTGTAGCCCTCTGCTGGACCTGCTTGCTCCAGGACCTCTATGTCTCTCATGTGCTGAGCAGCCCAGAACTGGACATAGCACTCAAGATGTGCCTCACCAGGGGCACAGAGCAGAGGGGCAGGATCACCTCCTTTCATCTGCAGGCAATGCTCTTCCTATTGTACCGAAAGTCTCCCTTATATTATAGTTTTAGTTTTTAAGAATTAAATTAATTATTCATCTAGAATAATTTATTTCTCCTATGTATTCTTTCTTTCCTCTACCACCTTCTAACGGAATAATAAGAACTAAGTAGAGTATGGAAGGGGGAAAAGAATAAGTCAAAGGAAAAAGCAAGGAAAAAATCCCCAAAAAACCCAAACAAAAGCAAAGCAAAAAACCCCAACCCAACAAATGAAAGAGGTAGATTACCAAAATAATGATTAAATTTTTGAAATCACCGAAATTCTTTTCAAAACTTGCATAATGAAACCTACTTTGTAAAGTAGGCCGAGTTCATTTTATTCATAACAGACAGAAGAAAAAATATAGCACTTGACAGAAAATAAGACAATGTAATTTATTTTCTCTTTATATTTTTCCATTTCCCCAGCTTTTTTAATCTGCTTTAGCCTATTATCTACTAAAACAAAGGTATCAAATTGTTTAAGCAATAGATATTAGAATGCAAATTTTGGCTTAAACCTAGCACTAGAATGTGGCACTTTTAATTCATAAAAAATTAGAAAAGCAAACTAAAATCCATCTATCTCCATTAAAAGATTCCAAAATCTCGCTACATCAGCTGACAAAATAATATTTTTTGGTTATATAAACGTTCCATTACCCTTTTATTACATGTTTTAATTCAGTTTACCTTATCTTTTCCTTTACTCTCTACACCCACGCTTCCACTTCTGAATGTTTTTATTCAGTTGCCAAGTAGCACCTCCCTCAGAAACCCACAGAAAAAATGGTAACAGAAGAAAGAAAATATGTACTCATTTACCAAAGGATCCAAATGGGTCATCAGAAGCCTCAATAGTTATGATCGCCCTCGTCAAAGATCCAAGCAAGGCTCCTCCTGTTGTTTGGTTCAGCAGCTGAACATAAAATGACTCCTCAAGTTCAGGATTGATATCATTAATTATATAAATTGGCACAGCTTTACTTGTTTCCCCTTCTAGTAAGACAACATCTGATGAAGCTACACTGTAGTCCTCACCTAGATTTGTAAATGAAAAAAACCGAAACAATAAAACCCAGATAATATCAGTGCTTTATAGTTCAGTGTGGTGAACATTATCAGTAATACCCATCCTCTCTTTGCTTATACATGCATTCCTCTGTGTTTTTATGGGCTTTTTTCCTTTATCTTTAGATCCAGACAACAAGTTTTTGGTTTTTTGTTTGATTGGCTGCTCTGGGTTTTTTGTTTTTTGTTTGTTTGGGGTTTTTTTGTTTTGTTTTTTTTTGTGGGGTTTTTTTTTGTGGGGGGGTTTTGTTTGCTTGTTTGTTTGTTTTGTTTTTGCTTTGTTGTTTTGGGGTTTCTTTGTTTGGTTTTTTTTTATTTGGGTTTTTATTGGTTGGTTGGGTTTTTGGGTTTTTTTTGTTTGGGTTTTTTTTTTATTTGGGTTTTTATTGGTTGGTTGGGTTTTTGGGGTTTTTTTGGTTGGGTTTTTGGGTTTTTTTTTGTTTGTGTTTTTGGGGTTTTTTAGACTACCAATCACCTTTTAGATATCTGGATGGAGCAAAATAAAACTTGGTTTGACCAAAAATAGTGTTCACGGCTAGACCAAGAGGTAGTTACAAAAGATCCATTATCGTCTGCTTTTACAAGGTCACACTACCAAGATGTTTGTCTTTGATTTATAATTGTTGTCTGGGTTTCCAAGAGATAAAAGTGAAGAGAAACATGTTTGTCATAGTAAATTTCAGTAAAGGGCACAGTTTGTGTGTAGACCTCACTTTAGGCAAACTCAGCTGTCTAGAGGAACATCTGCAATATACTAGATCACAGCTCTGCTTCAGAAACTGACTGAAAGCATACTCTGATATAAATCTAGCTACACGTTTAATTTTTAATAGTCTGTTACATAAAAATGAAATGAAAATACCAGTTCTCAGAGCATGTACCACTCACCTATTCAATTTGGACATGGCTGAAATACAGTGTGCTCAATCTATATTTGTCTAAGTGATTTTGATACTGCAGACTTTGTAAGTTTTGTCCTTTCTTTATGTACCTTCTCCGATTTTTCTGTATTTGTTTTACAGCTGAGTCCCCAGCACACCTTTTCTCTCCAATAAGCTCAACTAAGCAATGCAGGGTGGGTTTAAAAATGTACATGGGACTAAACAGCAGTTATATACACTACTACTGTACTTTGAGGATGGGAGGTGTCAAGTGGTGCTGGGCTACTAAGGAAACAAACATCCCAACTCCTTTCCTCATTTCACTTTTAGATTCTCCAGTGACAATGCATAAACTCTCCCCTAGGTCTTAGATTCATGTTTGCTAAGCACAGCCGATGCCTTACTACTTCATATTTCATACTTATTATATAATAGAGCATTAAATACACTTTTGTTTGTTCCAGCTTTAACAGAGATTGCATACTTAGCTATTCTGCTTTCTTACCAGCTGTTGCAGTTATTGGCATAGCTTTAAATTTCACAGAAACATCTGAAAATATTCCCCCAGTTCTGGTTACGTTAATAATTGGTCCAACATAATTTTCAGCAACTCGCACAGTTGAAGCTGAAAGCTGAAGTGTTCCAAAAGCATCATCATTGGCATTGATAATCACATGAGCTATTGTCTCACCCCCTAATCCAAGTCGAGGAGAATTTATAACTGAAACAGAAAGAAACGTAGTGAGGAGGTGCCTGAAATGTTTGCTATTCATGGCTGTATAGTTCACAGGCATACATGTCAGTTTAGTTGTCTCTAGTTTTCATGAAAATTATTTTTTCTACAATTGCACAAAGCATAACTACAAACCATGTCAAAATACATGTGTTTGAATTACATTCTGGTGAAAAATCTCAATTTTTAGTAACATTATTCTAGCATGCTGTAGAGCATACAAGCCATAATTTTTTTTGAGAAGATGAGGTACTGTGAAATTATTTATTTTTTTATTTATCCATAAGGCCAATAGTAAGATCAATACAATTCAGAGTAATTTCAGTTTTACTTTTGATATTATGAAACATAAGTAA
Organism: Pardalotus punctatus; assembly: GCA_013400915.1. Taxonomy (NCBI): domain Eukaryota; kingdom Metazoa; phylum Chordata; class Aves; order Passeriformes; family Pardalotidae; genus Pardalotus; species Pardalotus punctatus. The sequence goes on along the minus strand of VZTX01021798.1, from coordinate 94,694 downwards.
GATTTCAACTCCAAATGGAATTATATTTGAAGTTTTCCTTAACCTGGGGCAAGGGCAGCAATTAAATATGCCAAGGATCTTTGAAGCACAAATCAGGCTGTAATGATCTGAATTTATCTGAATGATAAATGAATTAATGAAAAATAGTCAACACTAAGAAAGCAACATATGTCACTAATTCTAAATCACTTTTTTTTATAAGATTCTTTTGTATTTTAATAAGAAAAACTAGTTTAGTTATTTCCTACTACTGAACTTTCAGAAACAATGTTAAATGAGCAGGTATTACTGCACAAACAAATACTGTAACATATTTGGCCTGAAAGACCTTGGATAAGATGCAAATGCAAAAGGGATAAAGAAATGCTCATGCATTTCCAATAAAATATACTGTGTCAAAGTAAATAAATGACAACAGAGCAAAAGTGAGGTAACTCAGAAATAACTATACAGAGTTTGGCAGAGGTAAAGAGTTCTTCATTTATCTTGCTGCATTTTCTCCCATTCCATATAAATACTAACCTTTATATTTAAATTGTAGGTTTTATGTAAGACACTTACTTGGCCGATCCTGAACTTTCTTGATCAAAGCAATACTGCTTAGCTCCACAAAAACAGATTCTGACCTCTCAGGATCATCATCATCCAAAATAGGCAAGGATATTGTGGCCTCACTTTCATTGGTTGCAAAGATCACATAACCTGTAATGGGTATATAGTCTTTTCCTTCTGTTGCTCTGACAACATCAGGCGGAAGAAAGGGTGACTTTTCCTCATCAGCAATAGTTCTGTATTTCACCATTACTGTACCAAGGAGACCACTGCCCCTTACAACTGTCAGAGAAATATTTTTTGTTTCTTCCTCAACTTTCATCAGTCTGTTTTGCTCAGAAAAGATGAAGACTCCATATGGATCATCATTGGCTAATACAGTTAATGTTGCATTGGTCTGATTTCCAAGACGACCACGGGAGACATTGATGATCAAAACTGAAAACTTCTCATCCAATTCAGGAAGGTCATCAGGAGCAACCTGTACTGTAATATTTGCTCTCACTTGGCCAACATCAAATGTTACATTCCCATCTGTAGAGACCAGGTCTTTGGTAAGATCGCAGGCTACGATCCAATGCAATACCACCTGAGATAAGGCCCCATGAGTTCTGACAACCTAAGCAAAACATATAAAGATGTGCATATTTTTGTTCTATGAGAAAGAAAAATACAGAATTGTGAAATTCAATTAAGAAAGACAATACCACGATGAGTTAAAGACAAATATGTGTTTTAAAAACATGCAATTTTTATTATCTTAGCTTTGCTGAACTTGTTGCATTATCAACACTTATTTTAAGATAGTAGCCCCTATTACTATTTTAGCTTCAAGCTGAAAAACACACATTAGCAAACACCGAATGACTGGAAAAACAGATGCTCATGACAAAGTTGTTATAAACCCCATAGGCTAATAAAAAAATCATCACAGAACACCAGTATAAACAGAGAGAAGAGTACCATGCAGCAATATGAGACTCAAAGCTTTCTAACCTGCAGTACAACATTGCTATCTCCATCTTCAGGCTCAGTTCCATTGACTGAGAGGGACTCAGCACTGAACTCAAACACACCATGAGCATCATCGGAAGCCTCAATAGTCACAAGGATGTGGGATGCAATTCCCAAGCTAGCTGTTAAATGTAAGTTCCAAAAAGGGTTATTTTTATCGAGCATGTTTTCTCACATGAAGGAGAACAGCTAAAGAAATATGCTACAAAAATACAAAAGAGAGTATGACTGGAGTATCCATGCTGCTCTGTCTTTGTTTTTTCTTTTCCTAAATGCATGGTAAGTCTGCATGGAAATGCAACTGACTTTCAATAAAGCAGTCCTGTCAGTCCTTTTACGGAACTATGCAACAAAAAAATTATTATTTTAAGAGAGGAACAAAAAGAAAACTACAGGTTCAATGAATGAAAATGGAGCAGCATTTAAGACAGTGAGGAGTTTTATGGTAAACCACAGTGGAAGCAGAAAGACAAGATGAATGCAGGGCTCATTCTAACATAAACTGGAATGAACAACAAAGGAAAAAAAACCAAGTAAATCCTACTATTAAAGATATTGTCTTGGGTGAGATAACTGGCTGCTCAGAGAGAAAAATAGCCTGGCATTTAATAAAACCATTTCTAGAAACAAGCAAAACGGAAACAGAATGCCACAGAAAACAACAATAGCAACAAAACCAAAAACCAAAAACCAAAAGAAAAGAGAGGGGAAAAAAAAAAAGTACTTTATTGGTATAAGGGGTCATATAACATTTTTACGTCTGTAGGTTTTCATTTGAAGTCTTATATTTAATACTAACATTTCTGGAAACAAGCAAAAGGGAAACAGAATGCCAAAGAAAACAACAACAAAACCAAAAACCAAAAACCAAAAACCAAAAACCAAAAGAAAAGAGAAAAGAAAAAAAGTACTTTGTCGGTATAATGGGTCATATAACATTTTTACATCTGTAGGTTTTCATTTGAAGTCTTATTTGCACAGGGATTTCCCACATATTGTTATTTGTTCATCTGGGATTTTTTTTCAATATTAAATTATCATTGTTTTCTGCATGTCATGGCATAAATAGAAACTCGAAGAAATAAAAGAAAAAAACTGAAAACCAAACTATTTTCTCTAAAAATCTAGCAAAGCTTACTTTCCTTTAAGAGTATTTTTGCCATGCAGGGATCAAAATTATACACAGAATATATCAAAGCATACAATCAGGTGGTTTTTAAATTACCTTCAATTTAAAAAGTGCCTTTGTTTTTCTTTCCCAGGAAAATCTGACAATGTTCAGATAAAGATACTTTTGCAAACTTTAATTCTGCAATTACTATATTGTGTTTTACATCAATATAGTTTTGATGATACAAGATCCTGTTGTTCTCTGCTTTACACTAAATACTGACTGCTAGTGAAATCATACCTAAATTAAAATGGAAAAGAATGGTTTTGACAAAACTTTATGTTAAATCTAAATTAATAGGCCTTAACTGCATGAAAAGAAACACTATGGCAAGTTGTATCAAGCACAGTAATTTGTGACAGATATTAAAATTATAAATAAAAGATAGGATTAATCAAAAATGCTTACCATGTTGAGGGACAGTTGAAAGGAAGAAATCCATGTTTCCATCACCACTACCACTTCCATCATTTCTAAAGAGCTCAGCAACTTTAAGATGACAGACATACAGATATATACGCATATATACATTTATAAATAAAGGGAAAGCAGAAAGTAATTTAAATATTTCTGGACAACACAAAAAGAGAGGGAAGTATTCTAGGAAAGCATCAATTTGGAAATTAAAGTATACAGAATTTCTGATAAAAGCCAGAAGAAAACTTGAATACGCCACCTCTTGTTTAATTTATTGCATTGGAAACAGCAATAGAAAGTCAGAAGGAAAGAAAACACATACAAGTTTCATTTATATTTCTTTTTTTCCTTTCCTTCTCTGTTCCCTCTTTCTCACTCCTAACTGAGGTCTGAAATGGAGAAATTAGAAATGAGGAGCGGAGAGAGGGAAGCAGTTGCTAGGCCCCATCAAACTCTCTTATTCTAATATTGTCTCACAAATCAAAAACTTGTGTCAGACAGTTGAAAGAATTGCCAGCTTAATTTATGGAACCTTTACCCTAAGTTTTGTGCTTGCAATGGTGTTGGAAATCTCAAAAAGATTATGTTCAGAGGGTATCTGCCTCTAGAAAATTACTAAAGTTAGATGTAAGTTTTCTGACCAAAAAAATTCAAAGAGAAAAGTTCATTAACTATAACAACTACTGACCAAAAATTCCACATGCATGAAAGGTATGAACATTTTAATCAAAGGAATACCTTCATAGCAGCATAGTGCCACATTGCACCACAGACATTCAAGTTAGTATGATCTAACTTTCCAGAAGGCATTCTGAATTGCTTAGAAAAATAATATCAGTTAAAAAGGCACTTTATGGCTCTCAATATTTTGAATTACTTCTTTTTCTCCAAGCATCTTCATAATCTCCCTTACAAATACTTTGCAAAGGCAATAAATTCTGCAAGGCAAAAGTGATTTTATGAGGCAGGAAGGCTGATATTTGCCAATTGTTGTAAGACAAACATCTCTCAGCAGGATTTACACTAGCTTCTAGCTAGCTCTCCAACTCAGCTAAACTCCCCAGGCCTCTCAAAACCCACTGTCATAATCCAGTTGAATCAGTTACGAACCAGTTTATTGCAATTTCTCCAGTTTCACTCAAGTGGTAGATAAAAAACACACCTTTGGCTGTTAAACCTTAAATATTGACTACTTAAAAACAAAATAAAAAAAGAAAATATTTTTATATTACCTTAATTCACTCTACTAACTATGAAATTATGTCATTTAAAAAGCTAAAATTGCCTTAGAATGACCTAATGCATGGTAGTAATATACTTTCTTTGAGATGTGGTGGTTTACAGCAATGACTTACAAAACATCTGAGGGACAGTTCTTTCCTGAAAAGAATTGTTGCTGTCTGGAGGCTGTGGGGATGTTTGTCTTAGAAATAACGTGGAAATAGTTCACAAGGTTGTATTTTAAGAGAAGAGTAAAGATCACAAAAATACAGCCAATGGGTTGATGTATGTGCCTTACCTCCTCCCTCTGGGTTCAAGAGCTCTACTTTAAAAGTTTTTTCTAGTTCAGGAATAGAATTGTCAGTGATGTTAACAGTAATGTACTTGTATCTTTCTCCAGGCTGAAATTCCATCATGCCTGAAACAGCCTGAAATATGAAAGGTTCATTTTTGTTCAAGTTTAAAGTTTTCATCCAAAGGAAAAAAGTAATACAATCTCAATTCTTTTTGTCTTTGTCAAAACATCTACTTTTCTTTAGTTTAACCTTAAAAAAATCTGTTGAGTCTTTGTTATAAGAAATAGCAACCGAAATTCACGGAATTATGACCATCTTCATCTACACTTTTCTTCACAAACAGCAGTTAGACAAGCAAACACAGATATGTATAAACTATGTTGTTGAACACGTACAAGTCCTAGTGCATACAAATACAATCTTCACCTGTATATGCACTGTATGCTCATTTAAAATCTGATATACTTAGAAACAATAGGAAATATCCATTCTTGATGCAATGACAATTCTCTTAAGGATATCAAAAGCAAAACCATAGGTTTTCCTAGGAAACACAACATGCTATACTGAAAGGAGGCAAAGAGTATATAGTGATTTAAATTTTTATAGTGAGTACTGTGCATTCATCTATCGCAAATATCACCATATAAAACAAACTGTTTCTGTGAAAAGAACTACAGCTGAGCTAAAATGTTCCAGCTGATGGCTATCTCCAGGACAAATAGCTCTAATTAAATTCTGAAATAATTGCACGCCTTGGCAATGGCCATACCTGATAATCTTTAGGACTGAAAGCTGTAAGTGGCACTGTCCTGTATTCTATAAGAACTGTTCCAAGAAGCCCTTGCGCACGAACCACCAATAACCTGATGTGTCCAACTTCTTCTTTGACAGTGATATGGGGGACAGCAGAAGCTGGCAGAATCATTTTATCACTGGGCTGAGGAGGTAGCCCCACTGAGAACTGCAGTAGACCTGAAAGACAAAATGTGCTATGTACACGGCTTCTCACAGCAAATTTAAATTATAATAATAAATTGAAAGAAAAATATTAATAATATTTATAGTTAGTGTTTATGATTAGAAAAAATTATTAATATGCCTTTACAACTCAATCATGCTATTTCCAGAAATGTGCTGCGTACCATTCTCTCTCACACTGATATCCATGTCAGTCTTAAAAAACCCGTAAGAATGAATTCAACTTTTCCCAAAAGAACCCAAATAAGTCATAATGTTGGCTACTTATTGGTAGAATAACAAGCATGCTTAAATGCCTCTCTCCATTAGGAATTCTCATTTCATAAAAACTGGCATAAAATCAACTATACACAATTTTTATTTGCTTGCGAAATGAGACGTTCACATGTTTGGTCAGGTAGTTTTGATGCCTTTTTTGCAGTCTTCTCAAGAATAAGTAATTGGCTTTCACTCTTGTATAAAAATTATGAACTAATCTCAAATTATATAAAGTTTAATACTCGGTATTGCCTCCTCATGTATCTAGGCTAGGCAAATTTTTACCTCTTGAGCTAGAAGTACACATAAATCTGCAATAAGACTGTATCATCTTTAACATTGTTACCATATGGGTGGTCACTGGCTTTAATGCTGATATCAGTAGTTTCCTTTTCTGGATCTATACTTGCTCCACTGGTAGGAGTTGAACCTAGCTTTCCATCTCCAGACACTGCAGAGACTAATGTCACACGGAAATATTCATTTAGCTCCGGAATGTCATCATCAATAACATGCAAATTTAAGACCTAGAGAAGGACCAAATCATGGAGAAATCAAACTATGCAACATACATAATTTAAGAGTTTTATGACCCTTTAAACAATCAAGCTTTTAGTCAATCAGCTGTATCTGCTGTGAGTTCAGAAAGTAATGTAGAGAATGTCTTTGCCCTCCATGTAATTTAACCTAATTTCTACCATATTAATTTTAGAATACTCATTCCAAAAACATCTTTACCAAGCTGCCAGAGACACTACAGTGATTAATCCAAATTAGAGAGCAAGTGAAGTGATCTTTCTATGCTACCTGACACTTGAGATTAGAGTCCTTACTATCATGTACTATATCCTGCTCTGCACAGGCTAATACCTTAATCTCAGACAATTCCAACTTTCTATTCATTGCAGTAAGATTTGACAAGAAAAAGTTTAGCTGATCATATTTAGAGCCATGGGGATGAGTAGTTTACAAACATCAGTGGAAATTCTCTTAAGATTTTTCACCCGATGAGCAGCTGCTCCCAGTCTGTGTCTTAGGGCCATGGCCATTAGCTCCTCTGTATGTAAACAATATATTGGACCACACAGCAGTGGAGCAAGAGGGTACACCAGCCCTCTTCTGCCACTATATAAAATAATGCAGGTCTTGTCCATACTGCCAGACTGGAAAAGCTTGGCAAATTTTATTTTAAATTACTATATGTAATGCAGTAATACAGTTTCAATAGAGAATTAATGCTGAATAAACTGTACCAGGAGCATACTGTTTTCCAAAATCACAAGTTTTTGCCAAGCCGTAATCAGTATCGTTGTTTAACTGGGACCACGTCCACAGTTCTAGTGGAGTCATGGAGATCTTTTTAAATAATGTCAGTAGGTTTCACTCAGTCCCTACTGACTTCAGCAGAATGGTAGAAGTGAAATTAAAGACAGTATTTTCTACTATTAATCCACCCTTTCTATTTAACAAATGCTACCAGAAAACACACAAGAACTTTCTACAATATGGTTGTCCCACAACTCTTCTTCAAATAAATGAGAAATTCCCATGCTGTGGATTGGGATCAAATTCACAGAAAAAGATTAATTAAAAGAGACAGAATGTGGCAAACAACAATTGCAAGACACTTGATTACAGCAGTGAACTTGACTGCCATCTATTCAGTTGTCGTGGAGGAAAACCTGAGCTCCAAAACTCCGATGAAAATCTGACCATATTCCAATTTCAAAAGTAACTGGATCCACTACTTGAACCCAGGAACTGGATCCACTACTTGAACCCAGGACTACCTAAACTTGAAGTATACATAGATTTAATATATACATATATGTAAACCTATCTTATGTACTACGTGCATTTAAGCATTCATGAATGTAGAGTAATGCCTGAAGTGAGATGCACACAGATATAGAGGCATCTATCCTATCACTTGTTAGATGCCAAAGATGAAAAATCCCCTGCGAAATATAACAGAAGCCACATGAAGGAAAAACTCTTTAGTGTGAAAACCAGTCAAGCATCCTCAGAAGGTGTTTTCCAGCAGGTTTGCAAAGGACAGGATGAATAGTTAATAGGAAGGTAGGGTTTACCTCTGACCTCTGCCAAGGAAGGAATGTGATCGTGCCACTGATGTTAGAAAAATCGCTAACAGTGTAATTAATGCCAGTGGAATCAACCTGTGAGATAATGTAATTTATATACACGTAGCCTAGGGCTCCCCTTGTACGCTCCACAACACAGGATACAGTGGAACCCTCATCAGCAATCTGGAAGAAAGCAAGAAATTGACATATTTGTTATGAACAAGGAAAATCAAAGCAATAAATGTAGAAGATAGAATTCTCGAATGCTAGTCAAATGTTCAGTACTTTTTTATCACTGACATGTCCAGCACTTTTGGAGTGATAGGAACCTGAAACTGAACTTGATGGTGGTCAGAACAATCTTAATGGAAATTGCAATAGCTTCTAGCTACCTTACCCTGAGGTAAGCCAGTAACTGTATCCTGTTATTTCTTTTGGACACAAAGACAGATCCAATATGTTTAAAATATGTATGTCAAAAGCAGATGACCCTACTGTTTTATATTTATGTCAGCTATTTTAATTTTCATTAGTAATTTTATTAAAGAAATATTTTGATTCCCCCTTCATGACTAAAAACACTATGAGAAACTAAATAGATACAATTAAATTAAACTATACTGTCATCATTCAGGAAAAACTGAAAAATTTTTTGTGCTACAGTATTCTTTATAATTCTGCCTTCACAAAGAACATGCCTTCAGCAGCAACAATTTCACATATTTGGAAAAAAAATAGGCATTGATATGGGCCAAGTATCAATTAAATTATATATTACATAATTATGATCATAAAACTAAAATAGAAAGTAATTTTATTTGAAAATTATCAGAAAGGATAAAGCTATCTTAAGTATTAGATAAATTTCAGAGCTGCTGTATAAAACAGTGCAGATACTGAATATGCCTTCAGCTGTGTAAGAGACAGATATGGACATAAGGAAATTAAACTACTGATAAAACAGTGCTGTGCATCTGCATAATTTCTGGACATAAGATACAGGCGAAACAATTAACATTCCATATAAATTTTTAATTTTGCTTCATGGTTGGTTGATGATCTGTGGCATCAGAAAATTATCAGTGGAATCTGAAACTGAAGGAATCTATTATGACAGCAGATGGTAGGCACCTGGAAAGTAAACTGAACTGAACTGGAAACTAACATCACTCAGGCAAGATGGTTGCCTTCAAACACATCATAAGGACTTCAGTTAGAAAGGATCTGCTTAAGAGGTCACAAGAGTTCCCAAATTGGAAAGTATTATGAAATTTGTTTTCCAAGATAACCTAATAATAACAGAAACATATTGATTAAAAAACTAAAAATTAATTATGTTTATTTCATTCCTCTCAAAAAAGATTCATGTTTATATACTGTACATATGGTGGCCACCACCATAGAAAATTTAATGTTTCAAAACAGCAACTCACAGACAGTATCAAGTGAATTAATATCAAATATAATCAATTTATGTCTATAGCCTATGACAGCAAATGATTGTGGAAAAATACATCACACCTTGACAGTGAATGACTTGTAGTAAAATTCTTTCAAGTACATCATGCAACAGAGAAAAAATAAAATATAAGTATTTTTAATAATCTATTCTCCAAAAAAGAAAATTATATATCATATTTTAATTGGTAGCCCAGTATGTCATAGTTTTATGCCTGCTCATTTCCCAACACCCCCTCCCAGTGGGGAGTGGAGAGCCATATAGGAAAGACAAGGTAAATCTCATGGATTAAACTACTACTATTACAACAACAACAACAACAACAACAACAAATGGTGATGATGATGATGATGACAATGATGATAATTATGATGACCTAGTTATAAGGGAGGGAGAGACTGTAACAGAACCCAGGAGAAAAAGTGCTGCACAGTACAGTTGCTCACCACTTGCTGACCAATAATCAGCCCATTCCCAAACAATAACTGACTCCCTTCCAGGTAATTCCCCCAGTTTATATACTGGACATGACATTCTTTGGTATGGAATCCCTTTGGCCAGTTCAGGTCAGCTGCCCTGGATGTGCTCTGTCCTAGCTTTTTGTGCAGCTCCTCACTAGCGGAGCATAAGACACAGAAAAGTCTTTGACTCGAGAAGCCTTACTTAGCAACAGCCAAACCACCCCTGTGTTATCAACATTACTCTCATCCTGAATCCAAAATACAGCACAGTACAAGGTACTAAAAAGAAAATGAACTCTCTCCCAGATGACATCAGGTTACAGTCTCAGAAGTTATAGAAGTACAGGTAAAAGAACTATTCTTGAAAAGGTTAGGCCTTAGTCTTCAGTTTATGTAATAAAATAAATATTCTTAATAAAAATAATTTGGAGTGATTTTTAAAAAAAGTGATATTGCAAATGTCAGTGTGACTGAGGTTGTATTAACAGAACTGACACAATTCCAAGTTCTAGAAAAGCTAGTGCTGAAGTACAAAAACTAACAATATGGAAACAAGGGCCTTCAAAGGTCAGTTAGCCTTGTAATTTGTTTTATTGTGCCTAAAATTTCTCCTGCAGTTTTTCTTATGAACATCCTACCTCAGGAATACATACTCCAGTGAAGCCAAATAGCCCATTAGCATTATCACTTTTCTGTATTCTTAATCTTGCTGTTGTGTTTTCTTGTGAAATTCGAGCTCCACCACACACAGAAATGAGCTTTAGGATGAATAACTCCTCTCCTTCTTCTTCTTTGTCATCCTTTGCAGACACAATGAATGATTTCTTGGTCTCGCCTTGCTGGTACTCCAAATACCCAGAGACAGGGTGTACATCATTCTTTGCAGGTGTTGCATGGAGTTCGTAGATCTCTGCTTGTGTCAATTTTCTCTCATAAAGCCTTACATCCTGCATCAGACCTGTGTACCTGCTGCTGCCATTGATTCCTGCTCCAATTCTCACTATTCCTGGACCTGAGAAGAAAATTCGAATTTTTCTCATGTTATTGGGGTTTTTTCAAAATCACTAATATATGTAGTTACTAAAAAATCTATGGTAAATTGTTTATTATCCCTGGATTAGTTATCATATTGATCCTGCAGATTTGGAGGTTCCTCAAGCCTCACCTCAGTGTTACAGGTAGATCATCACAGGTCAAATGATTCCTTCCTGGACTGTTCATGTTTTTCATCCTACTAATTCTATCTGCACATTGTCATCATCCCTTATCTTAATGAATCTTGGAAAATTCTCTCTTTCCATTAAAAATTTGCAGAGCCCAGCTGCAGCCTGTCTCACTTTTGTTTTTCCAAACATTTGCTTTGCCTGTTTTGTATCCCTGTGGTAGAACAGTGAATCCATTCTGAAGATGATAAGCCACTCTGGACATGCTTATACCTTAATACACTGGAAGAGAGGCTTCAGAAATGTACACCACATTCTAAGCACTTTTTCAACTGTGCTAACATTTCTTTCTCTCCAAACAATTATCCTAGTCAAAAAGTCAGAGGATGACAGCTGCCTTTTTCACAAATATATCTAGCTTGTAGCTCATACTCATTTCTGTCACTCTAAAACATATATATCTCTTCAGCTGTTTTCTGATTTTGAAAGAAAATGTGCCACTGAGTGTGACTTCTAGAGACAAGCAACCACAGCAACAGCTAGTGGTCCCAAGACACAAAGCACAGAATGGTGGAAAAAAGCCAGGGTAGTGTGCTCACCATAGTATCCAACATTAAATGGAGAGAGATTAAACCCTTACCTTATACTTGTAGTATCTCCAGACACAGCACATGCTGTCTCCACTAATATGGAAAATTTACAAATGACTCAGAAATACCCTTCTAGCAACAAAAACATTACTGCATTTCACACATCTTTGCTTTAGAAATTGAGGGGGAAAAGAATCCTTTCTCAGCTATAGTACTGCACACCTGATTGAAATTATTAATTGCAGAGGCACTACTTTGTTGCTGAGGCACTACTTTTTTACAGAGGTTAAATTTCTTAGACTTTAACTTCCAGGAAATTAAAGGCAGAAATAAAATCCTACACTCTAGAATAAATGAAGTCTCCTCTTTATGCTCACTTTGTTTGTGAACATTTATGCATGTAGATGGATATACGTTTAACCTTACTGTATGTTTTTTTAATTTTCTGTCTTTGATTACAGAGGAGATTGTATTCAAGAATTTGCTAATCATTCACTGCCTATCCCCACGAAAGAAAACCCGTGAAACTGATAGGGAGAGAAAGAAAGGAAAAGGATGGAGATTACNAAAAAAAAAAAAAAGCACATGGAAGAGAATGAGAAACTGCAAAGGAAAGAGTAAATATAAATGTATCACCACCATACAATATCCGACATTATAAAGGAATTACTCTGATGCTCACTGCTATGCTAGTTGAGTGTAAAAGACCATAATGGTTACCTATGACTAAAACCACATCCGGGAATATCCAGTTAGAGAAACTGAAGTACACATCTAATGTTCTTTGGAACATCATTAATCATATGGGCAAAAATTTCATATACCACGTAAATACATGCTTAAGTAAATCTAAAAATATTCTCTTGCTTATAGAATAGTGTCTTATTTGAAATATAATAAACAACTGGAATCAAAACCACTATTGCATTTTGTTTCAGAAATCGAGGAAAAACATTCTTTCTTAGTCACAGTACAGAAAATCTAATGAAAATTATGAATTATAAATATTATCTATATGCATACATTAAAAGGTACATATAGAAATATAATTATTAATTACTATTTTTCGATTATTGCAATCCAAGCTCTCTTACAGTTCTGATGCTTTTTGCAAATTTCCCAGCTCTTATTTCCATATGGTTTTTAAAAATCCCTAGAATTTTCTATGCATTTCTTTTAATTAACTAATCAGATAAAATAATTTCAGAATCTTGCATATACCTTTGAAGGAGCTAGACTCTTCTGTATTTTGTAGAACTTTATATATGAAGAAAAATAATACAACCTATTGGCTCACCATCAGCAATTGCTTCTCCTTTAAGGCTCTTAATTCCTCCTAGAACTGGAACTCCATCCATGTAAAATTCAATTATACTTTCATCCAGAGTAATCAGAAGGTGAACCCAAGTACTTTCATCCAGATATTTCAGGACTGCTGCTTTGGCTATGTATGTCGTATTGGATCCCAACACTGTATAATGAAGCACTACAGAAACATGAGAATAATTTGCTTGGATTTTCACACCATAATATAAGGTCCCATTACCATCATCCTTTTCGACTATATATCCATCAGTATTAACATTAGGAATTAACCATGCTGAAAATGTAAAATTAGTTACTGCAGTATTTCCATTGTATGGGTATTCCAGACCAATAATTCCAAATGCATCCTCCTTTCCACTGAAATACAAAGCATCTGTTCCACTGTGATGGCGTCTCATGTGTGGCTGAGATTGTACTGAATCTGGAAATGATCCCAGCAACAGGAAATCTACCATGGATGGTAGTCCAGCTTGAAATGTACTAGACAGGATTTCCCAGCCTAAACGGACAACACCAAAAGTGCCTTGTTGTCTCCAGATGGTGAAGTCTGTAATATAGGAAAGATCATCTTCAGAAAGAACATCTTCTGCTATCTCTCTGTCCTGACTCTCTGGATCTATAATGAAGACTCCAAAAGGGTCATCATTGAAAGGGATCATCACGGTTACAGCAAGGTTTGTTTCAGACAACTGCCCACCAGGACCAGGAGACCCACCTATAAAATGGAAGTTGAGTAAATATTACTGGTCTGAAACAAGGTACTAAGTGTTTTAAAATGTTTAAACAAAATACCTTTTTAAATAGGCCTAAATCTTCTTTAAAGGACCTCTGAACTCTTAGAATGTTCTCCAATTTAGGACTAACATAATTTAACTGTATTGGTTTAAAAATACTACAGAGAACATTTTCATAGAAAACAAGTCATGTTATTTTTCAGATGCAAAACATAATTGTCTTTCAGCTAAAATACGGTTAGCTCCTGATTTTCTGAATTAGTAATGAGATAGATTGCTTTTGTTTCATTTGAAAAACATGGGGTCAAATTCAGTTTTCACTGCACTCCAAGACTTACACAATATGAACTGGCAACATCTGACTCATTGCCTCTAAAGCAGAGATGCCTTGCAAAATCAGTAACCAGTTTTGTGTTAAAACTGTTCCAGAGTCCTTCTCCACAGTAAGAATTCACGATACAAAGATCATGGTGTGAATGTAGGACCTCCATGCACCAGTAAGTAGGAAATCTTCTGTACATGCACAGGGATTTCACTTCCGGAAATGTCAACATATTTGCAGTTGTTTCTCAGCACAGAAGACCATAAATAGTACTGAGTTGGAAGGAGTCCAGCAGATTTGGAACTCTACTCAGTGGCAGGTCTGTAGCAGGTGTAATTCAAGTGATACAAAGTGGTAACTATTTGCACTTTACAGAAATTTCTAGAAAAAAGCAAACAAACCAGCCAATCTCCATTATGGTAGATAGGCATAACCTTTAATACCTTCATTTTGTCAGCTCTACACAAAAGTCTACACCTCTGAAAACACTAAAAGGCAACCTTTATAAAGGTCAGATTTCCAAAACCGTGTTCATATACCTAAATTAAGATTAAATTAAAAATAAAACCTAAAATCTCACCAGAAAAATATAGGATGACATGATTGAAAGCAAAGCTCTTTTCAGGACTGGTTTCTTTTTGATTGATTAAATACAATAATTTTCTACCAGACAGGAAGTGAATGCTGCTAATGGAAGACAATACCTGAAACATTCACCAACTTTAAAATGTAAAATTCATTGAATTCGGGAATTTTATCTGAAATAGCATGGAGCACTATTGGCTTTGATCCTTCACCATCCATGAAGTACACAGTCCCGTAAGTTTCACAGAACTCTTCTCCTGGCTTCAGTGTAGAGTCATTATGAAACAGCTGCCAGGTTAATGAGACATTCCCAAAGTGTCCTCTATGTCTCAAAATCCTGTTCAGAGATAGAGAAAGAGTGAATGTCCTGGCTGGTATGCATCAGCATTCCCCACTAACAATGGAAAACATGGTTACAGTCATCATCCTTACTGTGGGAAATAATATACATTGTTCTAAATAACCACAAATAACAAACCCTGAATGAGAATACAATCCTCTCTGAGGGCCTGCAATTTCACAATATAATTCTACACACTGGAATACCACAGATACCTCAGAAAGAAAGTAATCAGTGAAGGTATATGAAAAGTAGTACTGTTAAGGTGAGCATCAGTTTGTCTTACACTTCTATTATCCAATAATAAAAATTAATGTATAGTTCAGCAAACTAACATTAAAAATTGAGATAGCTGGCAACTAAGAGAATAAAGGGAATGCATTTAACTACAAACATTTCTTCCTTTAACCATCAAGACTCCTTAAATTATTTTTTATATTTGTATTTAATTTGGGCTATATACTAGGTCCTTCACAAATCTGTGCGTATTCCAAATTAAGAACATAATAAATTTTAAAAAGCTTTTATTTGTTTGCATAGCTAGCTGGTAACATAATTCCACCAATTTTCAGAAGGCATTATAAATAAAAACTGAAGAACATAGTTCCTTTATTAACAAAGTATGTTTACATACAAAAAGAGTATTTGTGTTTGCATAGTAAAAAGAAAAAAAAGCTGTATAAAACATTATTATACAAGTCTGAAAAAATAATTCAGTAAAGCCGTCTAGGCGCAGAAACACAATTATGTTTTTACTGCTTCCAAAGGCTTCCCTTTGCTGTCCTTAAGCAGGATGTTCTAGTCCATCTGTGCAGAACTGTTGCAGTAACTCCGGTTATTCTCTTTAATGCTCAGTGCTGCTGTAGGTGTTTTCACTGGTTAGATTATAAACTAGTCTGACCTGTTTGTTATGTACTAAACAAATGTCAAATCATTTTAAGGGTATGGAAGAGACAGTTTCCTAATAAATACATTTCATGAACAAGGACTAAGCAAGGTCCTCAAAAGTTGGTGACCTTGGCATCATGTGCTTCCATAAAGCACTTGTATATAAATATGTTTAGTTCAAATCATCACTCTTCACACCATTGATTAAAAAAAAAATCCTGCAAATAAGATTATAAAGGACCAAAAAACCCCCAAGAAGCAGCATAACAAAAACAACCATAAAGTATATCTTTAATATACTCTTTTAACAACTCTTTTTTCAGATGTGCAAAACACCCCTGAAGATCTAACCCACAATCCTAGACCTCTGTTTCACGGCCTTAAAACAATCAATCACATAAAATCAAACTATATAAAAGATAATGAAATAATTATGAAGAAAGCCTCTTCCCCAGCTGTTCACATTGCCAGATTTTTTAACACTGAGCAAATGTCTCTTTGTACCCTGTCTGGAGTTTTCTTACTGAAAATCAGTATTTTTGCCAATTTATAAGCACATGTTGGCTTTAGGAACATAAAAAGGTCAGATGCCATTAAAATTAATTTCTTAACCCTTCCCCTCCTTGAATACATCCCAGCAGCTGCAGGTCAGACTAAGGAAAATTATTCAACCTAGAAGAAAGTCACATCTGGACTTTTGAGTATAGGCTTCTATCTGTAATTTACTGACAGAAGAAAAACAAACAGAAAGAACAAAGTAATACAGGTTATTTGTAGCACAAGAGTTCAAATTAGGGTGCAAAAAGAAATTACCAAACACAGGGTTGTATTTAGCTGTATTTTGAAAAGATTTTTACTTCTCAATTGGTCCAGGTTATATTCTGCTCATTCATCTACATTCTTCTGTATCTACACTCTCATGAAAATATAACAAAATCCCCTATGCTGTAATCTTATTTATTTACATTTTAACAGGAATTCTGTAAATATTTTAATACGTACAGTCTACTTGATAGTATGAGTTGATGTCCTCAATATGTTTGCAAATAATTTAATCCAAAATTTGGTAGAGCTATTTTTCAATATATTTTTAGAAGTGCAAAAAGTGGGAATCAAAATACTATCTATAAAACAGCATATACATACATACATACATACATACATACATACATACAGAATCAAGAAAAGGGCAATGATATTATTTAAATGCTACTTACAAAAAAGTATTACTTTTTCCTTCTTCCACTGGCTTCTCTAGAGGTTCTAAGGAGAAAATTCCATTAGGATCATCATTTGCTTCAATAATAACTGTAGCCACTCCAGCATTAAAGATAACAGTATCCCCTAGAAAGAAGGTGATTAATTTTATCAAAACTGGAATCAGAAATGGAGGTAACTCTAAAACTGAATGTGTTTTCTTCTCACACCAACAGCTTTCATGCAAAGAAAATCAGTGAAAATCTATATCTGAGATAATCAGTAACAGATAAATCATATGTAAATAGCATATAATGCAGAGAGCAGGAACATAGATTTGCAGAAAGAAATGTGACATGACCAGAGGTGATGCAATTCTGAGCAGAAAGGATTGTATGAGAGGCAGTACTTCATGTTTGATCAATTGGTCATGTTGGAAGAAAAAGATACATACTCAGAGATCCCTGCTCTCTTTTAGACCTAGAATAGAAATATTGCACTTTAACTAAATACAAGGCAAGAACAACCTCTAAGAGATTTGTCATACCCATATCACAGCCTATCTGAAAGGACAAAAATACAAGATACCTGTGAAGTAAGGTGAAGGTAGCAGGATTTCTGTGTGTATATTAGCACAATAGGGACATTTCAACACTTCTTTATGTCTGCAGAGGTACATTATGTTTCCATTCCCATTCCAGTTTTTCACCCTTTTCAAGAGCACTAGACTTGTTTTTATTTCAAAGTGAACAATGTGTTTATGGTTTTAACTTTGTATACCTCTATTTGTATTTTGTCAGAGGTAACACAGTCCAACATAATTTTCAAAAGGGATGTAACAATCAAGGTGAATACAAGCAACATATTGTAGAAAGAAAAATAATGGATACTTTTTTTTTATTTTCTTTCAGGAATGTATCTAGAAATAATCTGTATTTTCCCCATTCTTGTAGGAATGTGTGCCAGGAGGAAAGACATCACATGTTTCCAATAGAATGGTAAAAGAAAATACCATCAGATCCTGAAAAAGTTAATAAAGCAGAAAGAGATTACTGAATAAAAAATTTAAGAATGGAGAAGAATGGCTTTGTCCAATGACTTCCACGAAGCTGATATTCTGTAAGAGAGCTGCGTATCAGAATGAATTCTAGCAGGCTCCAGGAAACACATGAACTACATTATACACTGATAATTAATAAAAATTACCTATTTCTTATATTTAAATTCTATTTTCTTATTGATGAGTCAAAACACCATCTAATTTGGAGCGAGATTTTAACTCCTGCTATTTCAGCAGGACAGTTTCACCTGTATAATTTAGTTTTTGTTTCCAATTAAACAATTCAGAATCAAAATCTAAAGAAACTTTTACAGGAATTTTACAGAAATGTTGAAGAAAATCTTATTCATACAATGCCTGGCATTTATACATTGCTTTATGAGAAGGAAGGAAGGAAGGAAGGAAGGAAGGA
>VZTX01021798.1:24094-76074 GCA_013400915.1 Pardalotus punctatus | reverse complement strand
GAGAGAGAGAGAGAGAGAGAAAGAAAGAAAGAAAGAAAGAAAGAAAGAAAGAAAGAAAGAAAGAAAGAAAGAAAGAAAGAAAGAAAGAAAGAAAGAAAGAAAGAAAGAAAGAAAGAAAGAAAAGAAAGAAAAGAAAGAAAAGAAAGAAAGGAAGAGTTACTAAACATACTTTGAATCATTACTTTTACCTGTTGAATTCAAAAGGAAGATATAAAATTCTTCATCAGTTTCAGGGATATCATCATCATTAATATAGACAGATAAGTTCTGCTCTCTTTCTCCAACATTGAACAAAATGACATTGTTCTTTCCACTGGGAATAAAGTCTCCCTCTTCAGCTGTTGCATCTCCGTTAACAGTAATATACTGAAGAGCAACAGCAGCATCCGCAGATCCATTCCTTAGGACTGTAAAGTTTGCAACACTCCCTTCTGTAACTCTCACTGTCAGAGGTTCTGAAAACACACAAGCAATAAATATAAGTTCAAGCCTGAGCATCTGGCATGTGACCTATTCACCTAATCTTCCACAAGAGGATCCTTCACCTCAGGGAAAGAGAAGGCACATGTAGTATAGGCAGGGAAATACTTGCAGATAGAAGAGAATATTGTCCTTAGCCACCTAACCAATCCCAGACTCACCAACAAGAAAAATGACATAAAATGATACAAAATTGAACAAAGTAAGAAAAAAAAAAGCTCAAAATCAATACAACAACAACAAAAAAAGTGTATCTTATAACAGCAGCTCCACTAGGATTAAGATTTCTCAATCACCTGCTCCAACAATAAAATCTGTTTGGGGCAGAATTTGAAAGCAAAATCTAAAACCAGTAATATCTAACCTGCAAAATAAATGGGATCATCATTCCTTGTAATTTGTAAAAATGCAGTGGTTATATTGCCCAGTCTGGCTCCACCAGTAGCATTGAATAATCTGATTATGAATACCTCCATCTCTTCAGGTACCTGAATGACAAAGCATTAAGAAATTAATTTCTTGCATACAAAACAATGAAGACATTTAAATGAACAGCTGAGGAGGTTAACAAAACAAGAATTTCTGCATGGTGTGGTTTATTTATTGATTCATAAGTGTGTCAAGAAAGATGACAAATGGCAGTTTATACATTTACACAGAAATCATTATCAGTGAAAAACCCTTGTAGATAAATCCCCTTACCTTTACCATTGCACAGGTGATGCAAAAGTTATCCTGCAGTTTCCTGATGCTGATATATGTAACTGATTTTTACAGCTATATTTATTTATTTATTACTAATTATTCTCATTCTTTCTTATCTTACTTCAAATATATCAGTATTTAAAATATAAAATTAGGATTCTTGCTATCAAAACAAGTACTTTACTTATTATTATAATTTAACCACAGTTGACTACTGACAGATTGTAACTTTCTTTGCTTATAGATATGCACACTGTCTCAAATTCTTTCATGAGGTGCTTAAGTAAACTCACTTCTATCTAAGTATTTTGATTCTTCTCACAAAAATTATCACATTCTTAAAAAACAGAGCTTCTTCTTAAACTGCAATGTTTTAGCACTTACTTTTGTTCCACATTATTTACACAAAAACACTATAAAATTGATTACCTCATCTGGTAGAGAGTAAATGGTTATATTTTTTGAAAACTCCAGATTATCAAAGAAAATCGTCCCTTGTTCTGGATAGACGTCATTGGTACATGCCGGGTCAATAATCCAGGACACACTAACATTGCCATAGTTTCCTTGGTTTCTTAAAACTGTGTAAGAGGCTACGAAATGCAAACATGCATAGTCAGTGCATGTCTCCAGAAGAACACAAGTCAAAACCAAAAAGGTAAGCTAAGGTCACAAAGAAAAAGGAAAGGAAATAGCAAGTAAATCCACTTCTTGCAAAACTAATAATATATGAAAGCCCTACACAAAAGGCCACACAATGATAGATCATTACAGCAGCTAAAACTTCCTCAAATTTGTTATTTTTAGCTGTAACTGTACTTGATACAATAGAGATAGATAAATTAAAGTCAAACATATGAAAATTTAGCTTATTCTTCTCTCACATAGCACCCAATTTCTCATGCTCCCCAGACAAAACTACTACTGCCAGGCTGTACCTTGCACATAAATCAATTCTCTGTACCTCCTGTCTGGTATATTCTCTAGCTATTTTTTTACTGGATTGATCTCTATTGCTTTCGAGGCCCATCCTCCTCTGCTCTTATCTCCACTGCTCATCATGCTGGTACTGTACCCCACTGGAAAGCCCTGAGCAGAAACTTGAGTCAGACACTGTCCTAGGAAGGTGAAAAAGGGAAAAGAAGCCTTGCAGTAGCAGACAGCAGAGAAAGCAGTAATTCTCATAAAAAGATTACCAGCATAGATGATTTCTCCTTTACTTTCCTTTATTGTTACTGATAGTCCATCAGGTAGAAACTGAATGACACCATGTGGATCATCATTCTTCAAAATAGTTATATTGACCCTTGTGGCATTCCCCAGCTTGCCTGGCATTTCACTGTAGCCACTGAGTACAACAGCATATGCCTCATCCAGCTAGAAGAGGGAAACTCAGTCAGAATAAAAGGATTTATTCAGCAGAAAGAGAGGACAATTTCAACATAGGAAAACACTTTCTACATGCACAATGGTTTTGTACATCATTGTCATCTCTAACAGTGAAAGCAAAGATTTTAAAACCACTGACATTAAGCTAATTTAAAAAGAATGTGTCAGCCTGCATTATTAATCTAATGTGACTTTGTACTTCATGTATTTCTTGAATAAAAGTTCACAGGAGATGTGTCATGGAACACGAAAACAAGTATTGCACCTTTGTATGTATACAGAAAACATTCCTGTAGACTGGGGAGCACTGAGTTCAATTAGCAGGCATTTACCAAAAAGGAAACAAAAGAAAGTGATTGTTCATACAGAGCTCAATTAAACAGAGGCATTCTATACTACAGAATGTCATGGATGTCACAAACTCATATGAATACAAAACTAAGTATCAATTTACAGAAAATAAAAATGCACTGAGGCCTATTAAAGCCAAAGATACCTCCTAGTTATACAGGCATCCCTGGTTTGGAGGTTGAGAATACATTCTGTAGAAAAGCATTGCAAGCTTGCTCTGTTCCTATATATTTTCCTATATTTTAGTAAGTGACAAACTGTTATGCTTTGAAGACAATCTGACGAGAGGAAAATATTCATTTCTACCTCTGGAATCCCATCCATCCTTGTCAAAAGAGTAATTATGATCTCTCTTTCCCCAGGCTTAAATTCCAGAATTCCTGTGCTTCCATAAAACTCATTATTGTCCCTTGGTTCTACCGTGTAGCGCAGAAACTGCTGGACAAGGCTTCCTCTGCTGCGGACAATCTGCAGTTCAACAGAATCCCCCTCCTGTAAAAGAAAATCCAGCATTTTAATTGCACTTTGCTAAGACTTATTTGTCCATAATGATTACGAAAAGGTATTCAGGTAGCTACCTTGATACTGTAGGGACCTCTGGAAGAGGGAGAAAATTCAAACACTCCTCCAGGATCATCATTTTCCAAAATAGTAATCTCACGAGTAGTAAACCCATACTTCAGTATTTGATTTTCCACACTGACCCTGGGAAAGGAAAAAAGAGGTTTTTTGAGTGAAAGTGCTTTTAGTAAGTAAATACAGATCTATGTGGAGGACTTCAGAATCCTTGTGCATTTTATGAATAAATTATGAAAACAAGTACCTACAAAGAATATAATAAAGACACATCAGTGTGCTCCATTCATTCGCAAAAAAACCCAGCCTTTGTTTCTGAAGTAACTATGTTTTCTGATTATTTTTTATAGTTGATAGTTCTGGGGTTTTTTAGTCACACATGCACATAACACAAAGGGAAAGAAACAGAATTGTGAACTAAAAATTTAGAGTCACATTCAATACTATTTTGTACTTGGATAAAAACATAAGGGATGATCCAAAAACACTTAAACAAAGAGAGATAATATTTATTGCATCCATTTCCTCAGATGCTAATTTTCAATTTTATTTTAAGTTCATTGAGTTAAAAATGCAAGAAAAACTACTACAGAAAAATGCATCAAGAATGCACCTTCAGACTGGTAGTTTTGATATAGCTTATTAAATATTGGTTTATGAATTCTTGTGCATCTTCCATGTTTTCCAGAAGAAAATTTCAATCAACAAAGAGGAAATATCTATTTTAAAAGGTAATATGTCATGTTTATTGCATATTTAAAAAAAAAACATGCCAGCAGAAACAATAACTTGTGTTAACATAAACTAAAGGTATGTCACTCAAAAAAGAAAGATAACTGTTCATCTTTGGTCACAGAAATCTTCTCTACAGTTCCAGCCAGCTCAGGTGTTCAGTTGGGACAAATTGTATTTCTGGCAGTTTAAGACAATGAATCCATTATTGCAATCAAGTTCAGGAATATCAAACATGGAGTCATGCATTAATAACTTTCATCATTCACAAATCCAAAATAAGCCTTCAAGCCAGAAACTCATGACATCAAATTAAAAAAACAAAGGAAAAGCAAGCATTTTCTGAAGACATGCAGAAGACATGATTCCCAAGAGGAAAAGACACTATCGATAGATTGTATCCAAACCAATCACTTGTAAAACAAAACATTGATTCAATGAAGACAAACCACAGTTCACTCTACTTACCCAAAGTACACGACAAACCTTTCTGTCTCTACCCTGTTAACACAGAAAGAAAGAAGGAAGAAGAAAAGAAGAAAAGAATGAAAGAAAGCATGTGGGGAAAGAATGAAAGTGCCACCTCCTGGAATTTCAATAGTACCAGTCTCAGATAATACCACCACCACAAAGTTTTCTTTTCCGTTTCCAAAGACATAATGTTTATTTTATGGGAACCTCCTTGCTTGGCATTTTCCTGTTGACAAATGCTAGCAAGTGGGTAGTCCTCACTGGGGAGAAATGACCCCATGACCAATTCAGGATGTCAAGGCTCATACATGGTATACCCTACCCAGCCCTCCTCCAGCAGCTCAATCACTGCCAACCTCTGTGTCTGCTCACAACTGCACCAGGAGCCCACATTTATAACTAGCCCTTCAGGCAAAAAAAAACCCAAACAATTAACATGCCTCCACTATGTGTTATTTCATCAATCTGATGTAGTAATGATAAAAACAGATAAGCACATTGGGCACATTAGGAGTTACAACACATACACATCAAAAACTGATTTAGCACAAAATCACATCAAACTTTATTGTCGACAATTTTTCAGTTAACCAGATTACCAGAGTAAAATACCAACAACAAATAAACAAAAAAAAGCAAAAACAAACCAACAACACAACAGAAATACAAAAAGCCACCCCCCCAAAAAGAAAACCCCCAAAACACCAAGAAAATAAATAAGGACACAAAACAAAACTATCACTATCACATAAAGTCAGATGAAAGGACATTATTCTGCAATGAAAAGTATGTAATTTCATTTCATTAAATTATGTATAGATTATTTCCTTGATCTAAAATAAATATATATTAAACATAAAACCAGTATCTCCTATTAAAATTGTATAAACAGATTAACAAAGTATTTATTAAGTGAAATTCTGAATTAAAAAAGAATTCAGATTCAGAATTCAATAGCCATTCAATTGTGTCTAAGAGATCACTCAGAAATTCGAGGTAATAAAGCAAATACACTTGCAACTATATTCTTTCAAATAGGAGATCTGATTTAATAGAAATTCTCAATGATTTCCAATAAGGCTACATTTTAAATACCATATATTAAGACATACTCCCTTTCTTCAGAAATATATGCAGAAGTTTTCCAAAACAATCAAGCATTAATACAATTTTAAAAGTCCACAGCAGAGAAATTAATCATTATATCAAGTGCATTTTTGGTACGTATGTACAAGTTTAAGTGGTTAAGACACAATCATCAGAAATTGAAAGGGCAGTGAATGCCAGAAATAGCATCTGTTTCACCTTCATGAAGTCATGGTGTGAGAGTCCAAACAGAGCTCAGATAAAAAAGGGCCTGTTAACCCATGAGTATTGATAGAATCTAGTATCATGTTGTAATGCACAATAGCAGCTCTACAGAAATCCAAGGACTAGCAGAAATTAAATAGTCCCAAGGTACCACAGGGAGGTACTTAGAGCATCTCCAGGTATAATTTGAAAGGACTGAGAAGACTGGCAATACTTACTACCTTTTAACAGTCACAGTGTAAATCAGATTGGAATCCAGAGAACTTACAAGTTAGAAACCAACTGGTCAGATTCAGCCCATCCACTGCTAAAAACCCCATTATTTTGGAGTCTTCTCCAGACCAGTTCCATTTTCAAAACTAGGGTCACTTGATTGACTGACAGATTGATGGATCTGACCGTGGCTTTCCTGCATGACTGGCCAGGTTGCTACAAGTGTTCTGACATATTAAATGTTGGTTACTATTAAAAACAGCAGATGGTGGTCAGGCACTGGAACAGGCTCCCCAGGGAAGTGCTCACAGCACCACACCTCACAGAGTTCAAGAAATCTTTGGACAATGCTTCAGGCCCATGGTGTGATTCTTGGGGCGTCCTATGTAAGCCCAGGAGTTGGACTTGATGATCCTGATGGGTTCCTTCCAACTTTGTTTATTCTCTGATTCCATGATAAAATACCCTATGCAAAACGGAATAGAAGCTACAAGGTGCAAACTTCCAACTCAGATCTGCTATTACATGAGCAGTGAACACAACATGATCCCTCCTGTCTACATATTGAGGTACACACATACAAATTTTCATGTCAACCCTAGACCAGGCTCCATTGAGTGACTTCCTGGCTCAGCTTTGGATTTTTCTTCTTGCTGTGGACCTGCCTGGCAATCATTGAGCTGTGCCTGACCCCTGTGACCATCATCCAAACCAGACATGTGCTCCTGGCTTAACATGCCCCACCATCACGACCTTGCCTTATGCCCTGGACTGAAGGCTGCCCCCACTTCCCATATCACAAATCTCATCTGAAAAGGCTAGTCATCACAGAAGTTTCTTCTTTAAAAATACCTTAGTTATTACTTAGCAAGAACTACAGATTAATTCGGACAAGTAAGAAAACTTTCAAAATGTTTTCTCACCTTTTTAAATGTATAGTACTATGTAATAATAGAAAGGAGTTTTTGACTGAGTTTAAAATAACATGGCAATTATGAGATAAATACTACCACAAACAAAACAATAATTGTTAAGAGATGTGTTTGAATTTGTTAACTGTGAACCAAGAACTGGAATTCTGAAGAAAGTGAATGCTTCGAAGAGCCCATGAAAAACTGAATTGTAACTGTAATTTGTATTGTTACTCTTAAAAACACACTTCTCTAAAATCTCTCTCTTCTATCAGGTATCTCAGAAAAGATGCATTCAAATTGCCTGTGGAATGTTACTCAATTTGCTTCCTAGATTTGTGTTCACCACTTCTATGATTTTTTCAGGATTATTTACTGACTTAATGAGCGACCTAGCTTTAAAGAATAGTATTCAAGGAGGATTGGCCACATTACAAATTCCAGTGTATCCCAACAGAGTGAACACCCTCTCTCCAGTTTTAATCCACAATTTATTTGATCTTGAAGGCTATTTTAATTCACGTTATTCACAGCAGAAGACATATGGTGTTAGTACTTTAAAAAGTAATAAAAGCAGTAGGTGTCCAGTAACACTCATATAAACATTCTACTACTTTTTTTAAATAACTTTTTCACTATCAAAACAAGATCTGACCAAAGCCTTGAAGTAAAAGCCAATATTTTACACTGAAGGACTTAAATCTTATAACATCACAAATATTTCTTCATGGAAAAATTATTTAAGAAAGATAAATATAGTTTTGAAATAGGTATTAGTCACAGGAATTCCCAAGTCAGAAAAACATTACAAACGCCATTAAACATTATGTCGTGAATTAAAGCACATAGACTGTATGCAGTGCTTTAAATGGGTCTTCCATGATCTGAAAACATTTTTACCATTAAGTAATCTCTTAAACACAAAAATGTCCTGAGTAAATTTAGAAAATAAAATTTTTAAAAAGCGTAAATGCAAAACATAGGCTTGACTCCAGTGTTGTGTTCAGTTTTGGGCCCTGAAATTCAGGAACTGTGAATTTGTTTTACTGTTACTCTTAAAAACATACTTGTCTAAAAAACTTTATCTTCTATCAGGTATCTCAGAAAAGGCCCTTTTCCACTAGGCCACTGTCTAGCCACTCTTCTCCAGCCTGTAACTCTGCATGGGGTTGTTGGGACCCAAGTGTAGGACCTGACACGTGGTCTTGTTGAACCTCATGCCACTGGTGTTGGCCCATCTATCCAGCCTGTCCAGATCCCCCTGCAGAGCCCTGCTACCCTCCAGCAGATCAACACTCCCAACCAACTCGGTGTCATCCACAAATTTGCAAAGGGTAAATCCCCTCATCAAGATCATCAGTAAAGATATTAAACAGGACAGGACAGGGCCCAGCACTGATGCCTTGGGGTCACCACCAGTGTCTGGCTACCAACGGGATGCAGCACCAGTCTCTGGGCCCAGCAACCCAGCCAGTTCTTAACCCATAGAAGAGAGCACCTGTCTAAGCCCTAGGCTGACAGCTTCTCAAGGAGAATGCTGTGGCGACACAGTGTCAAAGGCTTTGCTTAAATCCATGTAGACATCCACAGCCTTCCTCCATCCCTCAGACAGGTCACCTGGTCAAAAAGTAGATCAGGTTGGTCAGGCAGGACCTGCCCCTCCTACATCCATGCTGGCTGGTTCTGATCCCTTGGCTGTCCTGTAGGTGCTGTGGGACAACACTCAAGATTATCTGTTCCATAACCTTGCCAGGCACCAAGGTCAGGCTGACAGACCTGCAGTTCCCCAGATCCCCCTTCTGGCCCTTCTTGTGGATGAGCATCACATTGGCCACCTCCAGTTGTCTCGGACCACCCCAGTGAGCCAGGACTGATGACAAATGATGGAGAGCAGCTTAGAGAGCTCTTAAAACAGCTCCCTCATTACCCTAGGATGGATCCTATTCAGTCCCATAGATCTGTGACCATCTAAATGTCTCTGCCAGTCACTAACTACTTCCTCCTGGATTTCAGGGGGTCTACTCTGCTCTCTGACCTTGTCTACCAGCTCAGGGGACCAGCTGCCCTGAGAATAACTGGTCTTACTATTGATGACTGAGGCAAAAATGGTATTAAGTACCTCAGCCTGTATCATATCACAGAAATCACTACAGCTATAAAAATCTCCACATTACATTGCATCAGTTTTGCTTCATTGAACATATGTCATATATATAAATTCTATACATACATATGTACATGGATTTGTTTTGGCATCACAATTCACGTGAGTCATAACTCAAAAAGATTCTGAGCATAAAGACTATTTAAACACTCAACTGTTCCTGAATTTCAGTTTTCCCAAAACAGAAATAAATTTGTTTGTATATTGTTGTTCCCAGAACCTAAGTCCAGAAGTTCTCACTCTCAGCACCTTCATTTAAGAGTACCAACCAAACTCATGTGTCCTGAGGGTCTTGGCCCTTCTGTTGTGCCAATTGCCAAATTTATAGTTGTGTACCTGCACTGGGCAGATGAAAATTGTCAATAGAAGAATTTCTTGTAGAAAAGGAAAATACAACAATCAAATTTCACTACAGACATTTGGTTTATTTATGTTTACTCTCAATTCGGGCCTATTCAGGTATGGGCAGGCATTCAAACTGAAGCTGGTCCTAAAGAAAGAAAATATGAAGAAGCTTCAGAAGGTACAGGATTGTCTGCATCTTTCCAACTCATCTGTCTTCTATGTAAGCATATTCTTCTTGATATACATTGGCCTCCATTTTGTGCACAGCATTCATAATTATTTTTAATATCCAGGCCCTACAGATGGTGGCCATAGAGCAAGAAAAAAAAAATAATTATTTTTAAAGTCTTGGAAGGTTTCCTTTATAATTATGGGTAGAATCAAAGCTCACTTAAAACATAAACTGCCTTAACAACACCACTGAGTTGTAAATAATACATCCTTGTATGAACTAATTATTGCGTTATTTTTCCCATGCTATTACTAATTGCAATAAATAGAATGCCTATGAATGTATTTCTATGTCTATAGTTTCATTAGAGTCCATACACACTCTATTTTTTGGCTGACTTATACTGCAGTTTATCAAACAGTGCAAGCACATCCACAGCACAGTGCATCTTTGTTCTCATGGTAATTCACTACTGCTGTGAGGTGCTGGCTGCCAGTCTTGGAAACTGACATCTTCAGTTCAACCAGAAAACACAAATTGTGCAGAAGGTAATACCACAAGCTTACATGCATCACCCTGCCAGTACCCTTTGAAAAGTCATCTCCAGTATTGAAAGGACAATCTTTGCAGTCATTTCATTCTTGGCTTCTGCTCTTGTTAAAGTTGCCAAATTTCATTCATAGCCTTGAGGGACACTATCCAGGTCTAGAGAAAAGTTCAGATTTTATCTCCTCCTTATTTACTTCTTTTTCCTGGCCAGACCACCTGTTTCTTACTTCATTCTCTGACCTTGCCAAGTGTGGGAAAGCTGCTCACTGCTGGCACAATTTTTACCAGCCACTTCATGATCAATAGAACCTGCTACTCCCACCATACACAGCAAAAGCAGAACAGTGGCTGCATTTGTTCAGCTGCTAATTCAATCCTCTTTGCAGACATAATTTTCAAGGCATGGGGTTACTACTCAGAGTAAGTGGCAGAAAGCCATAGTTACACATACTGTAGAGCTGTCCAATTTTAAAAAGTTAATCTTTTATGCTGTCCACTTCCTCTATGTACTTATTTATCTCCTACCCTTCAACTTCAGCTTTTTGGCCACCTTACACAACTCCTTCACAATTTCAATCATTATTTCTAATCTTAGTTTTTTTGTTTGTGCCACAGACTCTCTAACAAACCTTCAGGCAAACCAGTTTCATCCACAGGAAGAAAAACAGAGAATTGCTTGCAATAGTCTCCATTTGGTTTTGTCTTGAACAGGACCATCTTTCCCACACAATGCATAGCCAAGATAGAATGAAATAATTTATTCTGCATAAGATGCATCCACCAGCCAGCTTCTAAAGAAGCAGGCCAATCCTGCAATGAAACACCATATTTCCTGTGTGATAGACCAATGCTCAAAAAACAGGATCAGCAGCAGCTTGAGGAGTTGGTTTCTTGTTTCCTGGTATGTAATCTACCTGAGCTCCTGGTGTTAAAGTTCCCAAGAGCTAGTGTGCACTTCCTATATATGACAAGGATACTTCTGCATAAGGTAAGGACTGTGTAAGTAGTAGACGTTCAATGTAGACATTGCAACTGGCAGACCTCTTTTAGCATGTTTCCAGAAAAATAAACGGCAAAAATATACCTTAGATTATTAGGAGGTATTAGAAGAAGTGGTAGTATTTCTAAACTATATATACACCTGAGTTTTTGAAACCAGGACTGAAGAAATAGCTAAGATTCTCCAGCTAATGAAACAAAAAGGCAATATACTCCAGGACATGGAATAATTTAAGTATTCTGAGTCCTATTCACATGCAGATATAATAATATCTCCTGAGGCTTCTTACAGCCTTAATCACCCTTCAATCCTGATGTCACACAGAAGGGAGACAACAACACTGTGCTTCAAAAAACGTCATTGCTCCCTTTGCAGCTGAGGCACAGTCACACTGCCTTATTGTAGAAGCCAGCTGCTGTGATGGAAATATCTAATTCTGCAACAACATCCTGACTATAAACCTTCTTCTGAGAAAAACAGTCAGGTATTGCTTTCTACTATTCATTACGGTTTTCCCCATTATCTCACTAAATATTGTTTTTCTGAAAATAAAGGTGTTATAACCAAGAGCTATAACTAAAGATCAAAGCTAAACAAACTTTTTTAGTAGCATACATTATTTTAATCAAAATATAAACAAAACTGAGTCTAATAAGCACAAGGTTTCTTACATTGATCACAAGTCAAAGAAGATCCTATACACAGTCTGAATCAAGGGCCCAATATTCCTCCAGGCACTTATCAACACAATGTAACACAGAATAAATGTGAGGCAACACCTCACAATTAATATTGTGCCAACCTGTTATATATAGATTGAGTATTACAACTCATACATATGAATAAAGATTAAGATACAATACCTGTCCAAAGTTAATAACACGGTTTCATTCATTTCAGGTATATCATCAGCTTTAATGGTAATGTTGATTGTAGTATCACTTTGTCCAGATAGGAAAACAACAGAGCCATTAAAAGGACTTATATCATCCTGTGTTACTGCTTTGTGATTGGGACCAAAGGGTTTCAAACTCCAAAACACTGTTGCTTGACCATCAGTACCATCTCGATGCAATCCAACAGAAACCTGTAAAACATGTGAGACTGACGTGACTTACAAAACTAGATGCAAAAGCAATTAACGTTTTGCAAATCACTGTTTGAAAATGAGCCTCAAAATGTTCACCTTGGGTTTTTTTATTTATACCTGTGTATAAAATCTGAAATAAAAGATGGTATATCAACAAAAATATATATTGAATGTTATCTTTTTAATTATCTATTAATTATATATTTGGGCATATATTTTTGTATATACTTAGCGGAGGTGGCAGACTATTAATATGAAAAATCACTTAGCACCCATAAACACAAAAAACCTGGTATGACTGATTTAACCAGGGCCCACCTCATCAAGATACAGCCTAGGTTTTAAATGCAATGACCAAAATTTACTCTGGCTGTTATAGTACAGTTCTAGACTGTACTCTGCTTAAGGAAATCAGCAGTTTTACTCTGAGGATGAAAACCAAGTTTTCTGATTCAGGATTTGAGGGAAGATTTCAGTTAAGACAAGTAGGGGGAAAAAAGGGAAAGTGTAAGAAGAGATATTTTATAATGGTTTCTCGGCTGGGACTACAACAGTCAGATGGATGACAATGCTTTTGAAAATGCTTTGTTAGGTACTGAGAAACAAAAAAAGCATATTTATTGGAAAACAGACCCAGCAAGCCAAATTATATATTCACATGTAAGTCAACCATAAAATACATAGACACTTGCATGAAATTTGGGAGCAACATCTGTCCTGTTCTACATTAGTGTCTTTGAAGTTGGTGAAAGAAATTAAACTGTCTGCAGCATCATTTCCTCCATGTAAGCATCAAGACATAACGAGTTCTATGCCTTTTTTTTTTTTAAAAGTTGGAGAATATTTGGTATAAGACAGAATTTAGAGGAAGAACAATATAAAAATGTTTACTTACCACTGAAGCAGGCAATCCTTCTGGCTCAGAAAGAATAATTGGAAGATTGCTAGTGAAGCCTATTTCTCCATTTGCAATATCTGGAGTAATCCTCAGAGAAATATTTTGAATCTCACCTAATCTAGGACTCACAGGTGGGACAAGAGGAATTCTATTCAGCAGTTCAACTCTTTCCAGCTGTGAGAAAAGGTAAGAAAAACTTGAGAAATAAGAAGGCTTAGTACCAAGCAAGAACTATTCTGACATTTTGGAATAAGCTTCATATGCAAGGAGCAAAACATCTCCAGAATAAGTTTCTCCTGCCAGCAACATGGCTGTTGTAAAAATGTGCGAGTAGCTGTGTAAGAAATGAAGTGGATGGTATTGAGTTTTTTCAGCAAAATGGTGTATCTTTCAGAAAAATCATATTTATGTACACAGCTAAATGTATGTAGAGGGAGAACAGATCTTCTACACAGGGCAACTCTTTACTAGATCTATGAACTGATCTGCCAAGCACCCCAGCTGTTGTTCCAACTTCAATTTCTTGCCATGCATTGAAAAAAAATCTGCTGAAGTCACTGGAACCTTATTAATTTACATCCTCTCATGAAGCCAAAGAATTCAATCTTCTTTCCTCTCTCAAAAGACTGTAAAGACTTTTCTGTTTACAACAACCAATATGTTAGAATTACATTCAGAATTGAAAATCAGTACAAAATTTCAAAACTTTGGTCTCCTCTTACATTACCATATTTTTGATGGTTTATTTATACTAAGAAGAAATAGAAAAATGTTTATTCTTTCTTTGAGTGGAAAATACCATTCACTTAGCCCATCAGTAGCACTGACACGACAAGTGAAGCAGGACGTTCCTTCTTTTGACTTGTTTTAATATTCCTTTCAAATTTAATTAATACGACTATGAGATTCAGTCTACATGGATCATAATAACAGATGTTTCTATGACTGATTTGTATATACTTCTGCAAACATTTCACTGGTGCATGAACCACCAATGACAACCAAATTTTAACTCCCATTAGGATGTGTTTACTTGGCAATATTGGATGCTACCATATAGGTTTTAGTGGATGAGGGCAAAATGGCCTTATTTAAATCAATACAGTTATCATGAATCATCCTTTCAACCAATGAGTTTTAAATCCCTTTGATTCTTAAAACCAATTTATATAAAATACTTGGACTGTATCATATTTTGTTCTACTGTTGTGTAAGTAACACTCAAAAATATTCATGCACATTTGATTTGATAGTAGATAGGATTTTTTTAATAAATACCATAATTAGAAACTGTTTCTCAACCATATAAGCTAGTTATCGGGAGCCTGAGGAAGGGAGGGTGGGACTATTTCCTTCTTTTCTAGGATTTCTTTCAGAGTAGGCGCTAATTCCCGAATTAACACCATGCAAGTGCACCACTGATGTAGTTGTTAGCTCAGTAAATGTTCTGAAATACTACAAAGCTGAAAGAATTCCCTTGGTTAAGTACTTCTGATCATGGAGAGTAACTTTGAGACCAAAGTAATAATTAATGAAATATTAATTTTTTTTAAAATTCAGTGCTTCATCTTAAAGCAAATCAGCCCATGAGGAAAAAAAAACACACTGTGAATTGAATAAAGCCAAGCAGTTTATTCAATTAGTTAATCTTCCTGTCCATATCAGAAGTAGTTTGCACATCAAACAATAGGCTATTTAATTGAAGATGTCACTGAAAAATGTTAATCTCACTTCTCCAGTTCTTCTATCCATTCTCTTTCTGTGTTTAAGCTTAATTTCTTCCTCCACTCCTCCTCCCTCTATTTCAGAGCTGGTCCTTTACTGGGCCTAGTACAAACTTCGTAATCTCATTCTAAACACATTTGCTGAAACTATAATTCACTCACAATTTAGAAGGATTTTCACAGTGATAAATAGGGGTATTTTTCTTCCTCTTCCAAATGAATTATTTGTTTTGGAAGTTGCCTCTGATTTTGTTTATTCAAATTAAAACATTTATATAGTTCATGGGTAAAGTACAGAATATACATCCTCCATCTCCCTGGAATCTGCAGTTTAAAATGCCAGGCCAAGTGCCTGCATTCTGAAATACTTGTCACATGTCTTGCCCATAGTCCACACTGCAATGTTATTTGTAATCTGTCACCTGAAAGGAGCTTGGATTTAGGTATTTCAATTCCTCTGTAGATCTTTCAGATCTCATGAAGATGGTGAAACACACTAAACTAAACTATTTCAGTATTTCAGAATGCAATTCCCTACCTAACTGTGAATGTAAAAAGAGTGTGTGCTAGTAAAACAACAACATAATACTGGCAATATTTTTTTCTCTGGGTTTTTGCTTTAATAGAATGTAGGGTGAAGGAGGTGGAGGGAAGAAATCTTACCAAATAATAAAACATCCTTGGTAGACTAGAAATTAAAGAAAAAACCTACCAAATTTTATGTTTATGATTTAATAACATCTCCACTGAAGACACCTGACTTAAAATTAAAATATTAAAAAGAACTAAGAAATTACTCTGAGATTTGTGCTTTGGATGCTCCAAGTCACCCCTTTCTCTGTGTATCAAGATTGTTCTCTGGGCTCATGATCCCAGTCAGTGGCAACAGTTAATCAGAGGAAGCAGAGATTATGGAGTAGCCTTAACTGTAGATGAGAAAATAAGTATAATGATTACTGACTACATTGACCAGGATGTCCCACAGCAGTATATCTGAACAATAACTTTCCAACATATATGCAAATTTGCCGGTCTTATGAGCAATGACATAATCTCCCTTCTTACAAATTCAGATAAAAGATAAATTAAAGAAAAAAGAATAAATAATTAAATAAATAAATTTGGAAGAAAAAAAAGAAGAAAAGCAGTACACACAGGGAAAACCAGAATGAAAAGTTTTCAGGTCCTCTGGTTAAGGTTGCACATAAATGAAACATATGTTTGACTATTTTTCATTTCTATTTCCTTGCTTGTAATTTCTAAAATCTGTCATACTTCTGTAATTTAAGAGCCTTAATTTGGTTAAATCAAAAGGCAAGGGGTAGACAGAATAGTATACCTGAAAAGGTAACTAAGCTCTGCAATATTGATATAATTTTGTTAAATGTCATGATTAATGCCCAAATCCTATTACAAGAATGTATTTTTTTTAATGGTGTAATTAGTAAATAATGATTAGGAATAAAGCTCTTTACAGCATATTTGTGAAAGTGGTATCTAAATAAAAAAGTTTTCTTGGCTACAGAACACATCATTTTTTCCTTTCTTTTATATTTTTTATCAGGCAGAATCATTTTAATTAAATCAAAAGGGAAGGAGTCACTTCTATTTTTTATCCTTTCTATTACATGGGCTAAAGAACCAAAACAAAACTGAGATACCTGTATGAGAAAATGAGCTCCATTTTGAAGAAATGCATCATTTCGTATTGGTATATTTATAGTATCTTGTGTTTTTCCTTCTGGAAAGATGAGAGTACTCCTTCCAGACATATTTAGAATGCTACCTTTCGCTCTCTCTGTATCCAGAGCTCCAGCTGGAATATACAGTGCGGTGTAAACCAACTGCACATCTCCAACTGTTCCGCCTTCCCTTGCAAAACTCAAAGATAAAAAACGTCCTGTTGGATTACTTTCAATCTTCTGATTCTCCATAGGATGGAATTTTATTAGGCCATAAACATCATCACTGTCCTGAATGTAAAACAGAAGCTGCAAAGCAGAAAACAGCATGTTGCATTACTCTATACCATAGTTTCACACCTTCACAAAGGCATCTGCTGTCATGATACACTTTTCTCCTAGCAAACTGACATCAGGAAAGAAATCAGATTGACAGCCCCAAAGTACTCTCTATACACAGGCAGCATTGCACTGACAGTGGCAACTTTTCCACTATGCACCATCCATGCGCCAGAATGAGCTCTGAATAACTGATTTTTTGGTCCAGCAGTCAAAGTGAATTATTTAAAAATGTTTCAGATTGTAAAGAATTTTGTTTTATTCACCAAGCTCATTCCAACCATTTTTGAGAAAGACAAAGCAGGGACTCAAGTTACAGAACTGTCAGCAATGCTAGCCACCCTTTATTTAGTAGTTCAGAGGTTACAATCTTAATCACCAAACCCTCCCTTTGAAGCTGTTACTCTGTAAAACATTTCAGTAATCATTAAGACAGCAAATGAGCAAGTGAAAATAACTTTCCTGTGTTCTGTTAGAAAGCAGTTGCTAGAGATAGCATTTATTCAATGCTATCTATATACCCTGAGAGTAATCTGAACTAAATGCTACAATTGTAAAAAGGTCTGGCATTTCATACTATACTCATCCAACACTATAGATATGGCTCTATACACTAAGATTATATTAAGGATTAATTTTCTTGATTTTTATCCATGACCAAACCATTTTACCAGTTCAGACAATCAGTATTATTAAACCTGGTAAAGTTTTTATTACTCATTATTATCTTCTCCGAAAGAATTCTAAAAGCAAACTTACCTCAGATGGCTCACTGACTTCTGCACCTCCCTGTATTGTATGAGGTAGGAGTTTCAGAAGATAAGGCTCTGCCTCTTCTGGTATATCATCATCAATAATGTTCAGACAAAGTGTCACCAGCATCTGTCCTTGATCAAAGTTTATCTCCCCAGCCTCTGGAAGGAGGTCTACAGTCACAGGTGACGGATCACTGCTATTTCGGATTATAACCCAGGAAACAGAAACATTTCCATGTGTTCCACCATTTCTTACAATTGTGATCCCTTCAAAGCTATGGTTTTGAATGAAAACAAAAGCCACAAATAATAATTACTATTGTATTGCACAGTTATCAATTCCTAAAATATTTACACAGACCTAAGTGGTATAAATGTTAACTGCTTGCAAGGACTTTTGACTCAAGGCTTACAGTTTGTGAAACCATAAAATATGTAAGAGTGTTTATTAATGATCTCTTTGTAATATCTCTGAAGATACATGTTAGATCTCACTTTGTTTACTGCAAGAAAGATACTGAGAAGTGACTGGAGCCTTGGCATGTTTTACATTTGTCTTGAGAAATACAGATTTCAGAAATTTTTTTCCCTATTCTACATCATGAACAATTGTGAGGCATGAGCATTTGAAATAATAATTTTAAATTAACTATTCACCTCTGTGTAAAAATATATTCAGTTCTTGATATTTATGATACTGGAAATGCCATGTTCTCTGCCTCTGACAAAAGCACGACTAAAACAGAAAGTCTGGGAATCATTACTTATTTAGAAATCTGGATTTATTTGTTTAGTGTGCATAAAAAAGAAAGATGAACACTCATGTTCTGCATTATATTTTAGTAGTGATTTTATAATTACTTATAATTCTATCCTAAGGACGTTTTACAATTACAAACAAGTCTCTTAAACTGACTAGATACTAGATTTTAAAATCTGTAGTACCTTGAAATTTGGTCTTCATCAAAGATAACAGTGTGAGCTAACAGAACACTGTGGACTGATAGCACTCCGTAGGGCTTATCATTCGGTTGGATAGTGACATGAACAACAGATGGATAAACCAAAACAGCATCTCCCTGCAAAGTGTCCTTAAGAAGCATAATCTGAAAGGTCTCAGCAATTTCTGGTATGGCATCATCAAGGATCTTAAAGTTCAAATACGTTTCATGAACTAGACGTGGGAAAACAAGAGTTGTATTTGGCTGTAGATCTAGGAAGTCTACATTAAGTTGTGCATGTGCAGTTGAATCCCCAGTTATGATGGCGTAACTGACAGAGACTTCATCTTCATCAGGTCCAACTAATTTTCCACTGACATCCTTACCACGAACCACTTGAATTGTTAACACTTCATCTTCCTCAGGCACCACATAAGCATTCTGAACAAAACGCACGGGACTGTCATTTTTCTTAATATTAATCCAAACAGAATTTTTTGTGTTGTTGATTTCAGCCCCTCCCTCCACACTCTTCAGACAAACAACAAAGATTTCATCATTTTCAGGTACCTGGAAAAGTAATATTAGCAACCTGGTATAAGTCACATTTCAAATATATGCAGAACACCTACACTGAGAAATATGGTTTATATATTTTGCAGAAGAGTAAAATGATACAAACTTGAAAGCTTTTATCATTTTAAAACAAAGAGGAGAAAAGTCTGGCTTTTAACTTTTGCTAAAAATCCCTTTTCAAAATTTAATGTCTTTATTTCCCAAAACATACTTCTGAAAGATGGTAGAAAGTCAAACAAAAACCAACAAAAATAAGTCAAGAATCAGAAAAATCTTCATCTTTAACGCTTCAGGGTATGAGGAGACCAACTGCCTTTTTTTCAAAGCCTCCTCTACTTGGAAACAAATGTTCCTCTCCATTACTTAGATTTAAATTTTCTTTTTTCCAATATTGATACTCAACTATATCTGCCAGAGACAATGATCTCTATATGTGCCTGCAACAATGCATGAACAACTTCTGGACAGAACCCACCTTGGCCCACCCATCCCTATAGAATTGGAAAAGGAACACATCCTTTGTTCGGACACACCCACAACCCCAGACAAAATTTCCATCACAGATATGAGACAGTGTTTCCTTGTTCTTGGCCATAATTTAGATTTTGGTATTTCTAAAAAAAAAACTGTGTAAAACTACATTTTAGTTCTAGCTATTTCTTCTCCAATGTCTGTTGCAGCAGACAATAAAAGCAGGCTTATAAACCACAAATTACAGAATTAAGGATGAGATTTCTGCTTTATATTACTATATAAATACATATATATGGAGGCACATGGTGTGATTCCTAGGTATCCTGTGCAGAGCCAGGAGTTGGACTCGATGATCCTAACGGAGTCCTTCAAACTCAGCATTTTATATGATTCTCTGATTCCACAGTTTATTCCCCAAATCTTGATAAGATACACATTAGCTGAAAACATATGACTATTTTATTAATACATATAGATAAACAGTAAATCTTTAAAAATTATTTGTGACCTTTGCATCTCATCCTTATTGTGGAGGGCTGGAAACCAGTAGTATTTGCTTCTGAGAGGAATTCCAGGATGAAATCACAGTTTCTGAAATCCCATCTGTCCAATATTTCTTTCTCTTTCACATTCATTTGTTTATTGACCACCCTCAGATCCTTTTCTAGGGCTAGAAGAGTGAGCATTATAGCTTATGCCAATTCAGTTCCTTGTTTGGCTAGTGGCACTGAAACTTGCATAATGCTGTTGACTGATACAAGGGTTTGTTGTCAATGTGAGATCTGGAACCTCTCAGCCACTCCTACACTGGAATCCCTCCTATACTACAGTACAACATGGTTGGTTACTTCATTAGAATAGATGCTAACTTATGTTTCATTTAGCTGACTAATATTCCATCCAGCATCATTAGAAAATCTACATTTAAAAGTCAAAATGTATCCACAGCTTTAGCTGTTAGTTTACATCTTAACATCTCATATAAATGGGACATTCTAGAGTTTTCCAGGACATCATGACTGACAAATGAAAAACCCAGTCAAAAGACAAAAATATCAAAGATTTTCAGCACTGACTGGCCTCTCATTTTCCATTAACAAAGTTTCCATTATGCCTCACTAAAAAAGGAAACGTACACAATAAAACTACTATAAATGTAGTATGGCAGAGATCAGATCTGCAGACCCCTAACTTCTGTAAGGAAAAAGGCTTTGCAATTCAGAAAAATAGCTGTTACACAGTTTTTCTTAGCTTCAGATCCTAACAGCTCCAATTAAGTTCTGAGAGTAACACTGAATGCTTGTGCACTCCATCAGCATCATCAGCAAAGGATTTTTACACAAAATTAATCTTTTTTGTAAGCATGTGGAAGACTTTCAATGAGTGGACCACCACAGCTGTACAGATCAAACTCCGATTGAAAGAGCATTAAGAGCAGTTCTGAGAGGAAAAATAAATCCCATCCTCCCCACAAACCTAATGAATTCTGTATAAGTTACAGAAATAATATATATCATCTGAAAGAGATATTTCTACAAAGCAGTTTGGCACAGTCTCTTTTTACTAGTATCAGTGCAGGTGTGGGACACTATTTTTTATAATTAACAGAAATAAGCAAAAAAATTGCTTTAACGTTGCCCACTTTTGACACAGACACTTTCTTTTTCCTGTGTAATTTTTGTAGTGAATTTTCTTATTAAGTTGTTCTGTATCACATTCACACAGAAGAGTTAAATACAGGAAATTCAATCTAATAGATAAACCTGTATCTAGCTAAAGAACTTAATTCTTGGCAATACATGAATCAGTATTCCATCTGAATAAAAATATAATGCTTTCCTGATCTTTTATACTTCTACTGTATAGCACCTAACAGATCTAGTCACAGCAGTCAGGGTATGTTCAGAAACTAAAAATACTAACTCAGGAGAAATACGGACGTAGCATTCAAAAGACAAAATGACAGCCCCTAGAGACCAAACTGAACATCACTTTAAGAAGCAAGAAACACTTGTAGCCTTATTTGAACCAAGCATTTTTGTAACATAATATACAAAGTCCCTCCAGAACAGGTGTTAATCTTCTATACAGCCATGCCAAAAATGAAGTCAGCTTGTTTTTACCTGATCATCAAGCACTGTTAAATTATAAATCAACAATGATCTCCCAGGGGTAAATGTAATATTTCCCCTGGCTGGACTTAAGTCTTCTTCAGCTGGGTTTGGTCCATCTTCTACCTGCAAATAATTGGTTTTTATGATAAGAAATATATACAGCAAGCATAAAAATCTAGTACAATAGTCAATATACAGTGTGAGAAATGCATAATAAATCACTATTTATTCAGTCATCTCCTGATCATATGCACACACATTCAGCTTTGAAAATCTACTTTTCTGGCAGATGGAATAAGTCAGAGTAGGCACTCTGAAAAAATTAGGTATTGCCAGAGAAAGGGGAAGAAAATTACTTCCACACAGGCCTTTGAGAATTCTTTGGTGGCTATTGATGCAAAACTGACTCTTTTAAACAATAGAAAGGATATCCCTTCTCTTTTAATTTAAATCACTTACATTTCTTAATCAGTTTCAAGATAAAATAATAGAAATTACTGGTTTTGTCACCTTTCCATCTTGTCTTATGATATTAAGGAGATTACAATTAATACTAAAACCTAAAAAATAGTAAGACCCATAGAGGCAATATGTTAGGGTTTTGTTTTAGAAAATCTTGTAAATTTTTTCAACATATATATATATATATATATATATAAACTACATTCTGAGATGAACCTTACAAATTGTGCAGATAGCAAAATTTATTGGATTTTAAAACAAACATAACTGCAATAAATAACATGAAGAAACTCATTCTGTACATTATCCATACATGTTGTATTTAGCATGCAATAACATCTTTTGAAACTTTGAAATATCTACATTAAATCTTTGATGGCAACTGATAAAGAAATTTTAATATGAAAAATAATTACCTGTCATTTTAAAGAATGTTATAGAATCAAAATTAACAAGATATTTCTTACACACTCAATAGACATTGTTAGGTAATAATACCAGCTAATGCTGCCTCAAATATCTTCCCAAATGACAGAGAATACTCGTTTTCTTAGTATATCTTCATTTTTCCTTAAATTAAGCAGTTAAATAATTGCAGTATTTTCTGCCTGAAAGGTAGTATCTTTCCATTCTTGAAACAGAATTAACAAATGTAGAC
This sequence comes from Pardalotus punctatus, assembly GCA_013400915.1. Classification (NCBI taxonomy): domain Eukaryota; kingdom Metazoa; phylum Chordata; class Aves; order Passeriformes; family Pardalotidae; genus Pardalotus; species Pardalotus punctatus. Next base: position 52,992 of record VZTX01021798.1, on the reverse strand, counting down.
ACAAGTATTCAGTCATTTCACTTCAATAAACACTTTGATAAGTTATGAATATGGCCTCACAGTTTCATCTAATATAGAAAGGTATGAAACCTTTTTGGTAAACTCACCTCAAAAGTTACAATGACCGTCCCGTATGTTCCTCCCTCCCTAATTAGAGTGAGAGGCACAAATTCATTTCTGCCCTTTGGTTCATTCACTGTGATTAAGGCAGACTAATGAGGAAGAAAAAGGACAGGCAATCAGGCACAGATCAAATATCACAGTAGAAGGAAGAAACTGTTACCATAGAAATACCAAACTCCCACGGACAAATTAATCCAATCTGCAAACCAGTAAGCTGATGCCATATATTTCCTAGCAACCAATTTGTTCAGCTAATAAAAAGCTTGCAAGACTTCAGATAAAAAAATTATTACGTATGTACAGTGGGTTTTCTTGTTTTGGGTTTTTTGTTTTTTTTATAATGAGCATAATTACCATACACTAAGCACTGGCATATGAACACTGGTCATATTTACAGGAGTTCCTAACCCTGTAGGGGTTTTCTCCATTAAAAATAGGCTTTCTCCATTAAAAATTCATTTCTTAGATAAGTAGATAATGGACTCGCTATCAAACTTTGCAGCTGAGAGATTTCAAGGAATTACGGCACTTTGGGGAACATCATTTTTTAATACTGTGGTTCTAAAAATTTCTCATATTGGTTTCTTTTCAGGGAATTCTTCTAAAAAGAATATTGTCACAATATTGGCAATAAAGCATAATTTATCTTTCTGCTCATATAAACTCTCTATTATTGCAATTATCGTCCACACCACCAAAGTCACATCACTGTCTTATCCCCAGAAGGTATTATTTTATGCATATATCATGATGCTGCTCTCACAGATTGAGAATTAAATATAAAACTGTTCACTTAAGATGAGGAAAAGATATATTCATAATATTTCAAATTGCCTCTTTAACTTTTCTATGATATTACTCCTCACTTCTTCCATACTATATTGAGGGGCAGTGGAACTGAACAATTTTTAAAAGCTTTAAATTTAGATGAGCAACATAGATATTCATCCAAGTTTGAGGATTTCAGACATCTCAACACCTAAAAGTTTATAGAAATACTAAAACTGTCTATATGTATGAATTACATACATATGTATGAATTATCTCTAGAGATGTTTTCAAAGATGTACCGTCAGTTTTCAAGGGATTTGGGTGAATAACTAACCAGCACCCTTGACAATTTCACTTTTATCTTTTCTAAAATGTTCACATATACCATATAAAAAGACATACCATGTTAAAAGAAATTATTCCAAAGGCATTGTCATTTGATAAGATTGTTACAGTGACAGATTTGGGAGAGCCAAGCTTTATCCTTGCAGATGGTTTCTAAAATTAAAACCAAAATAAGGTATTAAGTATGGTGATGGAAAAAACAGGCATTTTGATATTACTGTCTTTTAAGACTAAATATTAGTTTACAAAAAAATTATGTCTTTTTATTATCAATCAAAATAAAAACTATTTAAAGCAATAGAATACACTAAAATAATTCCTATATAGTGTGGAAATATACTCTATACAGTCAACAATAAAGTGCTTGAAACAAATTTTGCAAATGATTAACAATGGTTTGACAATTATTAACAACAGCATATTGATAGGAAACAATATATGAAGCATCTAACACTGATAGGAATTCCAAAGTTGTTCTTTTTTCCCTAACATTTGCATAAAACTGAAACTTTGAAGCTCTTATACTTGGATACCAGCTAAAGGATATACTGGGATAGCAGATATAAGAAGCAAGTCTATAGCATTGTAAAACTGAGCTACATTTACAAATCAAAGTAAGAAGGAAGGGAAAATACGCATTTTTATATTCAGTGCAAACATCCCCTAAGATGTGTTATTATTGGCAATGAAATAGAGCATTTCTCCTTACTGAACTGACATCTTACTTAGTCATGAACTGTTAGATAAAAAAATGTGAATCTGAACCCCTCTCTTGTAGCATAACTCCGGTGAGACAGAATAATATGAAGAAATTTATTGGTAAGTATTTATAAAATTATTTGTGTGTAGATAAGTCACATTTAACGTCCACTTCTGGAGGACTGGAAGTCATCCTCCTTCTTCTGCTACTTACACCCTCTTCCCCAGGCACGTACTAGGCAGGAAACCAGGAATGGCTGAGTCTTCACAATCTAACTCTGGGGCTCTAGTGCACTTTCAAATGTCCACAGCTGAATGCAGTGCCTGGTGCACAGCAACATGACACAGAGACATCCACAGGAATGCAAACCTTCTAAAGGGCAGTAAGCACCATTCTGCTTGGACTCAAGATTTTAGTTCTTACCTGTTACTGTTTACAGGCAGTAAGACTACACTGAAATCTATGAAATATCATTCATCAATGTTAGATTACCCATTGTTTTCTATGGAACAGATAAAATGAAAAATTGAGACTTACTGGTAGTGTCAAGTGAAATGTGAAAGTCTCATCAGCCTCTGGAAGATCATCATCACAGACAGATATATACACTGTTCGGTTTGTTTCTGTATCGGGTATAAATGCAGCTGCATATGTGTCAAAAAAGTCTCCTGTGTCTTCTCCATCAATCTGCAATAAATTGACAACAAAATGTGACCTCCTTCTTCCCTCAACATCTTCTATATTATTCTGGACTCCTTTGAACAGACTTCATACACTCTTTTCTCCACATAATTGTTTCCACACTTTACCCTGCTGGCATACAGTTAATTTCTTGGCAAAAGGTATACAGATAATAACCCCTTGTACTCATGCTGAGTAAACAGGTGAAAATAAACCCCAATAAAACAAACAGAACACTTTATTCAGAACCATTTATGACTTTCTTCCATGCAACTGGGTATCTTTTGCATAATGCACCATATAAAAAGGTTTTATATTGAAAAAAATATGCCTGTACAGGAAGCACAGATCTGTGTACCTCATAATACTCTATACGAATTAAACTTACCTTAGGATGTAACTGCCCTCTGCCTTCCATTCTAAGCACTGGAAGGAGCCTAGGCATTCAACCTAGATTAACAATTTGATCACTAAAATTGGCAAGATTAAGTCTTCTGTAAAGAACTTCTCTCATCTCAGTCAACAGAAAAAAACTCCCCTGATTCTACTGTAAGGAGAGGTGTTTAGAGGAGAGATGACAAAGGCAGTCATGTTAAAACAGCAAAGGCTGTAAGTTTAGAGTTGGGCACTGAGACTAAATGGAGAGAACCACTGAACCAGCACAGCTGCCATATCCTTCTAAGGAGCTAAAGGCTTGAATGAATCATTGTGAAAATGACTATTCTTCCTTCCAGAACAGTGAAATTACAGTGAAATTGAGAGAAGAGGAAACAAAGGTATTCTTGGGCCTCTCACTTGTCTCTCTTATCAGTCATACTCTCAACTTTCCAAATATCTGAGTCCACACTTCCCAAAAAGCTCTTCAGCAAGTTATCAAGAGTTATTGAGAAAACAACTGCCACAGTTTCTTACCGACACAATTGCTGTGATGTTAGCAGGCTTCCCTGTTCTTTCAATTACAAGACGTATAACAGTTGTACTTGTTTCATTGACTACAAATTCTGTTTGTCCACTGAACTTCACTTCTGTCTCTCCAGATGTGAAATGAATGAGTAATGCTAAAAGCAAATAAGCTAAGAAAGAAGCAGAGGGCATCCCTATAGAAAAAAAAATTAAAAATTAATTGTGAATCTAAGATACATAAAGCATTCAAGGTTCACCTAACTAATCCAGTCGACCCCTCTCAACTCTTCAAATACTTGATCATCTTGTGAGTTTCAGAAATGAGACTAAAACATGCATAGGTCTCTACTACAGCCAAGTCATATAATGTAATTATCACATGTATCTAGTTCTACTTTTATCATTTGCATCTAGTGATTTTCTAGACAGTATTTATCAACTTCTTCAAGTGGAGGAATATGGAACTTCTTTTAAGAAAAAATAAACCGATGACATTACCACAATTGTTTTCATGTACAGTCAACAAATAGTTAGCTACAAGGTTGACAGTTCTATTTCCACTTTCTTTGCTCTCTAGATAGTCTTTAAAAACACACAAAAATTGACAAGAAGGGTGAAGGGTTGGATATTTTCAGTCATCTCACAGATCATTTTCTGACATCTTATTCACCACGAAATAGCCTTACACATTTGCATATTTACTTGAGTCTTTTCACCCTTTTCTTATCCCATGATCCTTTCATGTTTTCCTGTCATGGAGAACCACTGTGACACCTTTAAATGCCATTGCAACCTTTGTACAGCCAGACTTTTATTTTTATTTGTTTCTGCTCAATGACTAGTATTCTTTTCTGTTAAGATATGCGAACTTAAAACTAAGGTGATGCACTTCTATTACATCGAAGTCCAGTTTGGCAATGTAAAATAAAATTTTAAGTCCCAGTGAAGTCATCAGGTGTTGATACTGTGAAAGATGCACTTTTTTAAAAGAGTCTGGCACACCAAATTTCAAACAGCTGCATTGTTCTGCAGAGGCTTATATTGTACAGTGCTGACCAGAACTGAGAACATGGATGCTGGATGGGGCAGATTGCTGTCAAGGATCTGAGAAGATTTGGTAAAAACTGAGAGAACAAAGTTGTGCTCTAAACATCAAAATGCATTACAACATTGAACTTCATTGAATTAGTTCCTTCACTAAGCTTCTGTTAATCTGCAATCACTATTTTACACTACTGCTTTTTAAAATTTCTGTGCAAGAGATACAAACAATATTTTTGTAATTAAATATATAAATAAAACACCACTTTGCTTAAAATTATCCTTCCAAGTGTTATAATTACCAGACAAATATGGTCAATCACAGTTGTATAAATTGTGCAGAACATATTACACTAATACTGGCATATTAATAACATTTAAGATCAGGTATGTTTGCAAAGCACTTGCTCTCATTATTTATGACTGACAGTTATGACTAGTCATAAATTATCACTAAAACAGCAAATGTCATGAGTGTATTGAAACACATTTTTGTAAAACATGTGTCAAATTTAAATCAGAATTGAGGTCCAGCATATACTCTGAATGTTTTATGTTTGTAGTCAGGTAGTTCTAATCCTGGACCGAAGAGAGAATAACATAGCCTTCAGATCACCAAAACTTACACAGCTTCAGAAAGACTTCAAGTCTTTGATTCATCTTATAACAAATTCTGTGTGGGCAAGGAAAAATTCTATGGTTTTGTGTACTTGAAATAAACTGCTTTCAGGCAAGCTAAAGAACAAAAAGATGCATACACATGGCATAGTAACTAAGTATAAATCGGAAGCAGAGTCAAGAAAACTATCAACATTTTTCAGAGTACCTACAAGCAAAGACAGGTGGGTTGAAAAAGTTGGTTGATTTTAATTACTTGTAACAATAATTTCATGTAGATCTGTTAAACCTCACAGAGGGAACACCCAAACAAAAAAAGTAAGTGCAAAATATCAGGACTAACTATTTTCTCTATGAAAAAAGCTATCCATTTTGCCACCTGATGGAACAGTTCCTGATTTTTTTTGAAAAAACGTCACACAGTAAAATAATTTTGCTGCATAGCTTCACACTACTCGAAACTCTTATTACCATGGACACAGTCCTTCAAGATAGTTATGGCTCTTATTGAGAATTCAGCGCATAACAGACTGACAGAAACAATGCTTGATTCTCACATATCTATTCATTCAGCAATTCTAGTGCAGGAAAAGCTTACAGTGGGAAGCAAAGATAATATATACATATATATGTACACCCCGTGGGATTCAAAATTAGCAGCATTTCCAAATGTAAAAATATGCAAAGTATGTTTTCTGTTTTTATGTGGAACTGCTCTGGGAAAAAAAACAACAAAACAAAACAAAAAAACCTTCAAGCCGGAAAGAGAAGAGCTGTCTAACCTTTGTAAACTCTCAGACAATTACAATGTCTGCAGATGCAGGCATCATCCATACTAAACCGAGGAATTTGCTGACCTTTTAGCTTCAGCTGTTACCTTGTCATAGACTTCACCAATACCTTCCCACGGTATATGCTTCTAGTAAATAATACTGAAAACATGATCCTTGAGGGCAAGATTACGAAGTTTAGAATTACTTGAATTCTATTACTTCTACTAGAGTGCATTCTGAAACTATAGGATTACTCCTGCAGAACAAGAGAAGTTTCACAATCAAACCATAAATTATTTAGCTGGTGTGTATTCGACCTTGTAATGTTATTTGTACTAAGATTTACTTTGCACAGTCTGCCAGAAGTAGTTTTTCGTCTGTTTATATAAACTAAACTTTGAAAATTGTGATTCTTTTTTTTAATTAATGTGATGTAATATAATAAAACTAACATACATCAAGACTTTGAGAATGCAGAGCAAATTGATTCAAATAGCTGAAAACATATTATAGGTCCCAGTATTTTATTTTATTAAATATGAAGTCACTTTGTGCACTAAATTCCTACACAAATTTATATGGGAATACAATTTGTTCTTTATTAACTATATTGCATAAAGTTCAGCAGAAGCCTTTGCAAGATCAGGGATTACCTCAAAAGACCCTTCCTTACCTCCATCACCTCATTAAACCACTGTGACTCTAATTTGTAACTGGTTTCTTAAATTAATCTGAAACTCTAGTCCCTGTTCACTGCTAAATTTTGGTAAACTATGTGTTTGGTGATCAAGCACTCCCCTCTGTTTCAGCTAAATATTACTGAGATCATTTCTCTCCATCCAGGATATTGAGATATTCTAGTTAAATTAGCTTATCGAGCCAAAGTCATTGAAATGTTTTTTTATAACAACAAGTAACAGAGCATCATACATCTTCACAGCACGTACAAATTAATGGATTAACTCTTCTGTTATCATGTTTTGACTTGAGCCATTTCAAATAATCATTTGTGACATCAGCACTGAGGCCTAGATGACATTTCTAAGTGGTTTGTAATAAAAGTTTCTGGCATCAAAACCAAACCACACCCTTCAAATAATAATCTAGACACTTCTATGAAATTAAAGAATTTTAAAAGTAAAAAAATCCCATTCTTTAACCATATAGTTTTTAAAAAGTTAAGAATTCTAACTCAGAATTCTGAGTCATGACCCCTAACTAGCATGTTCTTTTAGCATGCATTTTATGGCACTTTTTGAACAAACATTTTTGTTTTCCAGTAAAATACAGAATGTTAGTGCAGAATCCAACAAAGCATATACTGAATCCACACAGTAATTTCCACAATATTGTCACAACTTATATGAGGAATACAATTTCAATCTGTTGTCCAGTTGGAGCCAAGGTAGGCTTACGAAACTGGTGAAACACCAGGACTGGCTTGCTGTTTCCAGTCAGTTTCTGGAACAAATTTCAGATGAAGATTTTAATGTTTATAAAGAATTAATGGTCTTTTCTGCAGATTCTTATGTTGGCTTCCATGCTTAATAAATCAAAACCCTCAAGATTGAAAAGATCTCCTAGCTGTTTTCTTTGAAGTATGAGGGAATCTATAACCTAATGGAACACGGAGAGATCAAGAAGGGAAATGAAAGGATTTCTCCAGATTAAAAATCTGGAATGAAATAAGCATAAAATGCCAGATAGAAAATGGAAAGCGATGAAAGAGTTCACTAACAAAGAAGCAGATGGAGCAAGGAATTAAGTATCCTCTACCTACAGTTGTGCTGTTTACAGGAGAAGCAACAAGCTGAAACAGTACCATTCCCACCCAACAGCTACAACTTGATTACCACTGCCCATCATGGCACAACACAATGTACATTTCTAAAGCCCACAGACTCAGAGGAGCAAGAGTAAGCGCACTTTTCACTGCCTGTCCTTGTTTACTCCTCGTGATTTCAAATACCCAGCCAAGCCAAACATTAAAAAACTGGCATGCCTAGACTTTGCATTGAGTACAGCATTACAGCTATCAGTGGTTGCCAGAGAGAAATCTATTCACAGCAGAGATGTCAGCACCCAGTAGCATCTTTGGCTGAATACAATCAGAGACAGGTACATGTGCTCTTTCATATGTGAAGAGGAGACTCTGTAGTACACAGGAACAGCATAGAGCAAGAATTTTCACAAGGTCATTGTCATTGCTGCACCTTTTGTAGAAACATATTAAAACTCTGCATATTTTCAGAATTTTTATTTTAGGCATTCTTAGAACCTCTTGACATTTACAACAGTATCGGAGAACAACACAGGAAAGCAGCAGCAATTATAAAAACTTTGATTAACTAAAATGCTCCTTTCTATGTTGTCAAGGTTTCACACTAGAAGACAAGTATTTTATTTCAGGCTTAGTTTTTCCTTGCCTCAAAGTTCCCACAGTTCACACATATGAAAAGCAGGACACAAAAGCTGCGTTAGCAAAACCCAACCCATGGATAGCAGGCATTATTCAAGCCCGCTCTGCTGGTTGTTGTTTGTTCTTTGGTTTGGGCTTTTTGTTTAGATGTGGAATAATTAAGTCTCTCACTCTAACACAGAAAGTTTTGCAAAGGTACTATTTTCAAAACCATATCCATCTATATCCCTTTTTTGCCTTCAGCCTGCTTCAAGGCAAATAAACAATGAGAATTATACTGACTTTGTGTGCATCCCTGGACAATGCTAACAGTAGCAGGGTCTGTCTCACCAGTTTCCATGAGCATTATCCAGTGTCAGTGGATGGCTTTGCTTCCTATTCTTCTACATGTTTTCCTCTCTTTCTCTTTACTACAAAGATGTCAGGTACCTGACATTCCTTTTCTTATTATTAACATTGGAAAGTGCTAGCCAAAGCACAAATGCAGACTAAGTGCTGAAAATCCCTCGATCAGCTTTCACTATCCTGAAGTTTTTGGTTTCAGTTGCCTACTTCCCTAATCACTACTGCTGCCTTGACAGAGCAGTACCATAGCACAATGTCAGGTGCTAAAATGATTTATCTGCATTTGAGGTTAATTATACTGACACCAGTTAATTATTTCCCTGACTACTTCCTTTCTAATAGCTGCAACATTTTTAAAAAAAGTTTTCTTATCTATCACAGTATGTATCACTGAGAATGGCAAATTTAATGTAACTCGAACATCTTCATATGATAATTCTTGCTCATTCAGTTACCCTTTCTCGGAAAAGGCATGCACCCTTCAAAACAGACATCTTATTCTAAGGAAGAAAATATGCTTAACTTGTCTGCCACTGTATTTATATTTACTAGTCAGAAAGGTACATCTACCATGGAACCAATGGATCTTGCAGTAAATCTGAAAGCTTAGGCCAAGACAGAGGCATAAGGAGAAATCTAAATCATTTCACCCTGTTATGGGCCACTCAGAGTTAAAAAGCGTAAGAAGTTTAGAGTACCCCTTGCAAGTTTTCTGGCAACTTCATTTTCTCAGAAGAATTTGAGTGGATCTAAACTGTATTCTTAATTTTTAAGTTCTAAAACATGTAATAATCACTGAAGAACTAAATGTTATCTCTTATGCCAGGTAATGCTAGAGATTTTCTGAGGTAACCACTTGCTTAAATTCTGCACAAGGAATAAAATACAAAACTCTCAAGAAGTGTTGAATCCACTTCTAGCAGCAAGCAGAGAAACCAGAAGTCTTCTACAGCAATTTGCAGTTACATTATAATTTGTAGATCAAACAGAGAACCAAGAAATAATTTTGACTAGCTGTGAGATGTGGATTATTTTTGCTCACAGTACCTCCAGTGTAACAACTCAGAGCTATTAAGGTAACCTTAAATTTATAACAGAGATCAGAGTCTGATGTAAATAAGTTTTGGCTGAAATCTTCTAATTAACAATGCTAAGAAATACACCAGTAGGGATCTGAGTTTGCTTAGTGCTGAAGCACACTGACTTCATCTGCAAAATTTTCAATCTGTCTCACGCAACCGACAAGAATCTATCCATATATAGGTCTGACTACATACTGTGAAAAGCAGGACATTATTTTTGAATAGTTCTACATACAGTATAAGTTTAAGCAAAATGTGAAATACAGTTTTCAGCTCCACACTGGAAATCATTTTTCACTCATGCAGTTCTAATGAAAACAGTAGACACTTTTCACTAACAGAAATTAATTTACAGGGCTAATTAATTTACAGGGCTAAGCTTTTAACCTAGCTATTTTGCAAGAAGTAGGACTTCAGACACTCTAAGAATTTATACCCTCTCTCAAACTGATTTTTGCACCAAAAAGCAAAGAGATTTTAAAAAACCCAACAAACCAAAAACCAACAACCAAACTAAATTGAAACCGAGCAACCCACCCACTAAAATGCCTAGCACTCCCACCTTGTACTTCTAGAAGTAACTGCCTGATTGAACATGCCACAGGATCAGGCTCTTAACATATATGGAACCAGAAATCAGCTGACAAAGATCTGCAGGCTTCACTAAGAATGAGCCATTTATTATACTTCAGAAGAGATCTGAGATTTCACAATAATTTCCATTTGTATTTCAATTTTGGAGGTTTCTTGCATGTCCTCAACACTCTTATTTAACATATGTTGAGAACATATGTTGGGAGCTGAGGACAAAAGTACCACAGTTTCAAATATCTCATACCTCCTGTGAATGAAGTACCATGGCCTGAATGAATAGTATAGATCAGACAAACAAATCATGGGTTTCTGCAGTACAGTGCTTGTTTTCTTCATACTTAAAACTAAAAATAGCAGCAGTGCTTTACATATAATTTGATTGCAAGAAAAACCCCAAAACTTTAGGGTAAAGAACAGCAAAATTACAGCCTCATGGCAAGGATTAGGTGACATTGTTTCAGGTACACTAACAGAATTGTTGCTATCCACAACGGATTCTTACAATTTAATATACTTGTATGAGCCAAACAGAATGTTAAACGTGTTGCCTAAATATAATTGAATCAGTGAGATTTTCTTGAGTTCAAAAAAGTGCATTCTTAAATACAAGAATTTAAGGCATACATAAAACAAGGTTATTTTCTACAGTTAAATGTATTAATTTTTCATTAGATAGCAACAAGTGATGCTGACTTAATTAAAAAAAATCTGTGTTTTACAAAGTCCCCCAAAGACTTCTTTCTGTAGAAGTAAAAATACATTTGTGTAATTTGTAAAGATGATTAGCATGGGGCCCTCACTCTAATCTGTACCATGGATTAATCTCTTGAATCTCGGCCATCTGTTTTTAGATGAAATGCATTATAAAGTATTTATTTCTCAGCAAAGAGACCTCCCTAAGCAAAATTTGTTTGAATCCAAAGCCTTCTTACACTACCTTTATCATGTATTGTGCTTTGCCTGGCTTGCTAAACCTTTTAACCCACGTCACAATTTAATAATCACTATTTAATAATTATAATCATTCCCTTATTAACTGGGTATTTCTTTTCGTTCTTCTAAGGCACCCTGCAGTTCAAGACAAGGAAATTTCTTTGTTGATTAGTTATTTAAGAGCAGCAACAATAACCATACTGGAAAGAAAGGTGCTTTGAGAGGATTACACAAAGCTAGTTCTCAACAGCACCAAGCCAAAAGCAGCAAATTACAAACCCAAGTACTTCATTGCATGTAGCCAAATTGGCTGGTTGAAATGCTAATTGCCTTTCAGCAAAGCTAAAGGCAGACAGCGACCCTGAGCTTCAGAGAATGACAAGCATTTTTTACCCCACTTCTGCCCCATTGTCTTGCTGAGAATAATTCAAAATCTATTCATAAAGATAGCTCTTTCTCTAACCTTTAAAAATGTGGGAAATTTCTAAAGCTCTTACCAATACCTCAGATCTGTTGGCCTGCCAAACCCATAACAGATGGCTGAATTAAGGCCATGTTAAAACCTTAATGAAGCAAAGCTTGAAACAATCCAGAGCAGTACCATATAGGACCAGACCAGGATAAGTGACTGAGAAGTTTCTTTTGCCATCAGAAAATGAGAATCATAACTGCATTCTAATTAATGAGTCTATTCAAGATACAAAATTAGATATTCAAACAAAAATATCTTGGTATAGAAAAATAGATATTGCTGTTACATTCCATAGGAAATTCTGTCCAGATAAAAAAATCCACAAACACAAAGGCGTGATAAACATGCAAAGCATCTTCTCTGTTGTTTAATTTTGCAGGACAATTTTAGCCTGTCAAATATGCCTGTTTCAATAAATACGGGCATACTTACCACAACTGCAACCTTGGTTTGGATTTACAAATTATTCCAGTACAAGAAACTAAAACAACTTTAGCTTTATAGGAAACATTCATAAGCCAATCTATGAAACTTTTTTTCCATATTTGAGGCATATTTCAGAGCTCAGAGTTTGAAAACTCTTTCTGCAAACTGCCACAAGTTCTCATACATAGAGTAAGCTAAATCTTGGAAGTGTTTATTTACACAAAGTATTTCCCAATGAGATTATTCACTGAAAAAGTGACTCAATCGAGTGAGACTTTGCAGAAATTTGTGAAATAATTTGGATTTAATATTTTTTTCTGAATAAAATATATAACAGTGGGTCCACCTGGAATAAGAAAAATAGCATGTAATATTGATTCCTCCTGTCAATCTTTTCTTTTACTTGATAAATAGTAATGTATTAGATAGACATAATTCTTGAATTTGTGGAAAAATGACAAATGCCTACAACTGACAGCAATGGCTTTGTAAGATTCTGTTTGACAATGGAGATACTATATAGCATCTGACTCTTAGAAGACATTGAGAGATGTATTTAGACACTATGTATGCTTATTTCTAGAGAGGAAAAGAAGTGTTATATTCACCTCTATATATAAAAGTGGCTCTACCTTAATTAGCCAGTCTTGTAGAGCTGAAATGCAAGCACAATTTCTACAAATGAGTACAGCTGATCAAGAAGATTACACATGTAAAAATAATTATATATATGATCATATTTTTAGAAGGTTGACACCTAATAGACCATGAACAAATAATTTCAGCATATTCTTTTTATTTACTCTTGCCTACCTACGTTTTTGTATTTCTTAGTGAACAACTAAATTGACCCAATACCAGGAACATCCTGGAAGAGGCTGGGGTTATTCAGAAATAAAATTCAGCTAAATTGCATCAGATACCATATCACAAATAACAGTAAGAGTCATGCATACACTTCACTATTCTGATGCTTTCAAAAATACCTTGGACTAAAACACTTCAGATGTATCTCAGACAGAGTTTAATTCTCTCTTTCTTCAAACTGTGATGCAAGGACATACTTTTCCAATTTTTCAATGAAACATTCTCCAAATTAAAGTTCTGTTAAGCTTACAGACCACTCTCAAAACCACAGTAATTAAAAATCTCCTCATTGTGACCATGTCACAGTGATGAACAACTCTGATAACTGTGTAACAATAACACTGGTGATTTACTGGTCATCAATATTTTTTTCACAAATTGCTAAAAATTGTTGGTACCCAATGAATGAGATCCTCACAGACCTCTGTAGTAGTATTCTTCTTGAGGGCTATACAATTAAAAGAATATGCTTTCATAGCTTTTCCAATAGTTCAATTTCAGTGATCATATTTACATTCTAATTAAAATATTCATGTAAGCATTTGTAGACTTATGCACTCAATTTTTTTTTAATGGAATTCCAAAGCAAATAAAAACCCCTCGAAGATAATAAGCTTAAACTACAAAATTCCATGGGCAGTAGACATTTTAATACAGGCTATGATTTAGACCAAATTCTGAAAATTTCTTTCAAATAACTCACAACAATTTCTTAGAAAAGAATTGCACAGTAAATTTGAATGCATGAGGATGAATCTCATTCACTAGTACCAACAATTTGAAACTCATCCAGTACTATTTTTCAACCTTAAAAATGCTGACAGCACAAACAAACTGCCCAGCACTAGTCTTCACAAAAAGATACCATTTTTTCCCATTAATTTTCATGCATCCAGGACACAGACCACACTTACAAGCTAATAAGGATGTGCTCCCATTATCAATGGTAATTAATTTGCTCAGATGTAAATTTAGGAAACACCATTGATTTCTTCATCTAAAGCTATTAAAACACAAAAGTCTATTATAAAATTAGTAAGGCACAAAACTATGCTTTAGAAATCAATAAAAACATGAATACCAGTAAAAACAACAAATTAGAAATTGTATACCTTTCAAACATGGTAGGTCTTATATTATCAAATATTTGGCCATTTCAATTCTAAGCCTATTATGCCACAAATTATTTTATTTCCTCAGGATTCTGGTTCTTTTAAGGCTTTCCACATGGAAACACTGAAATCTGTTTAGCAGGAGAAGCTTGTTTTAGGCTTAAGGGGCAGATAAACTAAATATATCACATTCTACCTTCAGTTATTAAACGGCCCCCATGTCGGAGTCCCAAAATGCTTAGTATTTCACTGAAAGATTCATTCGAGAAAATATGTGTAAAGTACCATCAGGAAAAAAAGCAAAACAACACTTCTGGCTTCTATATAATGAATAAGATTTTTTTTTTTAATCACATGTTATTTCACATCTGCACTATATAGCAATTACAGACTCATTTTAAAAAAATGACTGCTTTTTGGCAAGCAATTCCATATACATTTGATCTTAACTTTATCTGGGTTAGCAAGAGTTAATTATGCACTATCTCTTACAGAATCAAGATAGCAAAAGCAAGAAGTAAAAGCAGTATTTCTAATTGTAATTACTTACATGTCATATTGTAATTAACACTTAAAATTCATTCCTTATTAGATGATTTGAAAACTTCATTCTTACTTTCAGCTCACTCTCCTTTAAAATACACAGTGCGTAGGCAGCTCCTCCACTTCTTTCATTTTCACCTAATTTAAGCTGCCAATTAATGTTTGGTTCTTTTTAGAGAGTCAAAAATCATCAGCTTCAGAGTGAACTGTATCCTGATACCATCTCCTGCGAACACGATTTTCCATTGGAAAGACTGTTGCCTCCACCTGCCCCTCTCTGCAGAGCAGAAAGAGGAGCTGCTGGAACAACAGAAACCTTAGCAGACTCTCATCCTCCAGCAGCCCCTTACGGATGAGCGATACACTCAAGTGTCTGCGGCTGCTAAACCGTGTCCCTGCCGCAACAGGTGGTGCCGGCAGAACCCTGGGGCCGGACAGGGAACAACTCTGCAGCTGATACAGAATGCTTCCAAAGCAACTACCGCCCCAGACGGAGGGCAAACAAACCTACCTGGACCCTGGGACATGAACATCCGTGTCTTCTGGACTCCGCCAGCCGCCTGCACACCCTCTGTCACTCACGCATTATGCATTCCCATCTCCTACTCCTCCCTCTGTTACGCGCAGCGTCCAGTACTCTCCTCCCTCTGCTGACTGCTGTTGCCTTCCCACTGCTGTGGAGATAAAAGGGGGTGGGATGAAAGAGGACAAAATTTTTTCAAAGCCCAGCCACTGCACTGCTATAGTTGATATAGAGCCAGCCCCTCCCACCGCCGCCTCGGCAGATCGTCCACTCAGCTTGGACTGCGCTGTTGTATTACTGTGTGCAGCAAAACTGGCAGGTTTTATTATTGGATTATGACAGATTTTGGATTCAAATCCTCATTGGCACCAGAACATGCAGTTCATCTTAATTCACAGCTAGTCAGTGCTCTGGGTGGAGAAACAATTCTCTGTTAGAGAAACAATTTCCAATCCTAGATGAAGCATTCCAGACTCAACCACTTCTCTAGCTAATATCAAATTCATCTTTAATGGTCACCACCATTCCAAGAAAATCCAGAGCCACAAGAGAGACACAAAGGCAACACTCAGATCTGGTCAGTGTTGGCCCCCAAACTCACAATTTCTTCCATTTAATAGTAAATAAGTATCAAAACTTCTTCTTATCCATTAAAGGATAGAAGGCAGAAATAGAGCACAGAAGTATTCAGGCCAAACCAAGACAGAATCTAGAACACTCTATGCCTTCTGATGTCATTAGCCTGGTCACCACATCAATCTGTATTGAGTTATGATTTGGGAATAATGGAAACAAACATGAAAAGGCAAAAAAGACAATAAAGAACAATGAAAGATTAGAAAAATTACTTAGTAAAAGGCACACAGACCACAAGAACCATTTTGCTTATAAAAATGATGTTTTAAAGTAGAAAGGATTCCACCTAACAAGCCATCCAGCCTAATGTAGAATCATAGCAGGACAGGATGAACTGCTTCTGAGAGATGCTTATTTCCCTCTTCTGACAAAAGAGTGAGTCCAAATAGTTACCCAAGACTACTACCTAGCTTTTTTAGGCAAGAAGAATCTCTGGATTTACTCTGTATATAGCTAGAGAAAAATCAATATTGATAAATAAAAATTTGCAGTATAACTGATAAAGGCATAGATAATCTAATATACAGATGGAAAAGTAGACATTAATAATCAGAAGAAACTCCATATCTTAAGAGTGGAGGATATATTGGGATGATTCACCAAACATTATAAAAATCCTCTTTTGAAAATACCCAAGAGCCCTTTTTTCTTCTAAAAATCCATGCTGTGCCTCTAAAAGGAATTCAGGTTGTTCTGTCTGATAAACTGTTTTACACACTTAATCACTTCTTGCACTAGTTCACCTTGGTTTATATCTGAATCTATTTTTTATCAATATTTTCTTATGTATAATCCTCACATACCAGCACCAGTTTATCCAGCAAAAAAAAATAAAGGAAGCAAGAAGTCCTTCAAAGGCCAATACTACTAGTGCAGAATTTTGCATCAGACAGAACTTAATGTATGAGCATGAGAAATAAGTAGCATGTTTTCAATGCCATACTATCATATTTCAGCCTCAAAGTCTAGATCTCATATTGTTTTTCCTGTCTGGATCAACTGGCAGAAAAGATACGAGAGGTATAAGGTTCCTCTTTATCTTTTATTCTATAATGTTGTTTCAGCTTTTATAATTTACTTTATGTTTTCCTTTTTTTATCCAGTTTCTGCACAAAGTTTGCCTCCCACCAGCTATCAGATTGCCTTAATTATCATCAGTTCTCAATTACAGAAGGCCTGAGCACATTAAACATTGCTAATTACCAAAATAGAAAATGAAGAATGAGAACTCAGACTTGGGCTTAGTAACTCACAGGGTTATTTTCATGGGCTCTTTCAACAAAACTGCATTCAGATCCAAAATGACCCTACCTTTTGCTGTGCTCTCTGACTCAGCACATGGTACTCCATGTTTTCTCTCAGTCCCTGAGGATTTCCTCATCATATTTTTTCATTTTCATCATATCACCCCAGGGATCTGTGCTTCCTTTTGTTACACTTGAAGATGAGAGACAGCTCCCATAGGAGGCCAGTGATGGTCCTCAAGCAGCTGGAAACCTGATGGTGACTGACATCAGACACTCCACACACACTTTTAACAACTCAGCATGCAGCCCACGCTGCACTCCCAACACTTACAAATGTCAGAGACAAACAATCAGGACTGGCATTGGACCTACAACAGATCTGGCATTGCACAGAACTATGCCTCCAGGTCAGCCTTAACTTTTCTCTTCAACAAAAGCAGTAAATAAGGTGTATTAAGTACACCACTCAATTCTTTGTTTGTTTGGATATCCTTTGTTTTGAAATCATTAAAACTCTGTAAGCAAAAAATGGCTCTGCTGCAAGTAAACCAATACTGAAAGCACCAGAAATAGAAACAATGGATTCCTGTTTGTTTGTTTGTTTTGAAACCTTGCCTTCTCCCTTTATTGGCATCATCTGAAAAAGACCACAGAAGAGGGAGTTAGAAGAAGAAACAAATCCCTGAGAAAGAACACATGACTTAAAGCAGCAAGAAGAAAAAACATCTGACAAAGGCATTCAGGCACATGTGTTTTCTCTTCTTTACATTTTTGTTTCCATTAAGGAATATTTTTGAGTTTTATCAGTGCCATTTGGTTTTCAGTAAGAGGTACTGAAATCTTAATACAAATAATAGAAAACAAAAATAAATGCTATAATAACATTTTTATTCATAAATGCCAGTAAAATTGACCTGTGTTGAAACTGATCTGCAACATCCAAGCTTCAGAATTCTGAGCTGAGCACTTATTTGGATACAAGTACTAAACAAAGAAATTCTGAAAATTTTGAAATTTTGGTCCTGCACAGGTGTCCATATAGTACATCTATAACCTTTTGTGATGCTTTAGCTGAAGGAGGCTCAGCTACTCAAAATGAGGGACCAGAAGTATGTGCATAGCTCTTTCATAGATCAATCCTTAATTAAAATACATCAAAGTTGGTTTTACCTCTTACGTATAAATAAATCTCTCCAATAAGATGCATTTTAAAAATATGTAACATCCACCAGATATAGGCAGATACTGAGGCTGATCTTGCTCCTTTCTTCACAGCACAATCAACAAAACATAATTACTTTCCTGCAAGAAATTAATTTGGTCTTGGTAGTTAGCTGTTGGTTGTTTTTTAAAGTGGATTTTCTTTGAATTATGGTCCATGGTGTTGAGCATTTCTGCAGGACAGATCATGTTAGAGATGACCACAAGCACTGATATTCTTTCCTGTGCATGTGCAGCTGTAGTTCAGTTTTTGATTCTGTACAGATGTTTGTTTGTTTGACATCTAGGTTGCATTCCCCTTGCTCTTTCTCGTTACTTAGTGTGATTCACACTGTAGAGAACATCTAACTGGCAGTATTGAAAGAAACAGCAGCCAGACTACAGAACATTACTTTAATAGCACAGTCTTCAGGGAACTATGCTAAGTCAGGCTTCAAAAGATAGCAGAACTGACCAAGACTCATACCAAAGAGGGCTGCTCATATCAGAGTCTGACTAGTCTGCACGAGCAGGCTTCTGAGCTGCTATCCCATAGCAGCTTAGGATCACATTTGGGTTATCTCTTCTTCAAAACGTGAAATGAGGTTTCTGATCACTTTCTGATTGTCCTACCTGTATTCTCTAGAGACTCCCATCCAGCCAGCGCATGCCAGAGAAATGCACAACTACTGCCAAGTGTCACCTGATGCCAGGCACTTGCACTGCTCTCTTTCCTTTTCCACATCCTTTTGTTGGGCTGGGAGAGCTTCAATACCATAATCTTGATTTTACTGCATAGCTTCCTAATGAATAAACAAAAACATGCAGAAAAGAGCAAAAAATTGACAAATGCAAACAATGTTAATAAACTGAGAAGACTGAATGACAAAATTCTAGTATTGTGCTTTTTACTGAGTTGTTATGCCAGACTGGTTCATGTGCAGACAGTTGTAGGTAGATTCCGATTTTGATCTTCTATTTTTCAGAAACGTCCAGGATTTAAGAAACTGAAAATGAGAACTTCCAAGTGGACTGTGCTGTTTCTCAATGGACAAACATTAATTTGTTTATGCTTTCTGTGATCATTTTGACAAAGGTTAACCTTTTTATGGTACAGCTCTTTACTTGTATATGGATAAAGCATGCTGATGTTAACCTTTTAAAAGAGCTTTTAACAGAAAACTGAATTATTATAACTGAATTATTCCTATTATTAGAAAAAATAAATGGTTCCTACCATGTACTCATTAAAGGCTGCTAAATTTTAACACACATTACAGCAGAAACACTATTCATACAATTATAACTTTTTGATTAATGAATTTACACTCTCATTTGACAAGACTTCCACAAAAAGTGAGATGGCTTTTTACAAATGTTAATTTAAATACATTAAAGTGTACCAAAAATAAACAATTATGAGAAAATAACTGCTTTGCTTGAACTTAGTGCATCTAAGATTTGTGTGATCAAGCTCTATCATGCCATTTTGATACAATTTAGGTCATTTTGCATCACTCTAACGATGCAAGAAGAATGCCATCTCTGAAGAGTTGGTTTGGTCTTATAATGTTACATAGCTCCTTTCAAACCACAGTGGGTGCTTCCTGGCTTCTTGTGCCACATGGAGCAACAGCAAAGATGAGAATTTGTCAAGAACTGTCTGCCTGCTCCTCATGCAGTTACTGTTGCTAAATAAAGTTGCAGTCTTGTTTCTTCAAGTCAAGTGTGTTCAGCTCTTCATCTGCTGCATGTCACTGACAATGCACATTCTATGCAGCAAATCAAAAGTTTTCTCATAAAATATCCATCAAAATACAACTTCTGATCATGTCAAGCACTAGACTGTAAATTCAAAAAGAATGGTTACCAAAAGTGCATTTTCCTGAAGGTAAGACATAATAAAAATATTAAAACCTTTCCATAATCTCTTGCATCTAATTTGCACTTAATTTCAAAACTCTCAAAAACTATTTAAAAATAAAAGCAAGAGGATTCCAGATGCTGCATACAACTTAACTTGCTTTCCCAATTCATAGTTATGCATTTTGTTTGCTTCCTTTCAAATGAGGGGAAAAATTACTTGGAAATAACCAAAACCTCCATGTTTTTCCAGTTAAGAATTGATTCTTTTAAGTGAAACGTTGAAATATTTTCTCACTACTTGATTACTTTCCCCCCTCAAGATCAAAGACAAATTACTTGAGTAAATGTGACATTACAAATGTAAACATTTAACAAATATACAAGTTTTCAATTGAAGGCTTTAAGACCAGGATTTGTGCTCAGAAGTAGCTATCTTCCATGTTTATGGATTTATTTTCCTGGCTGTGTGGAATCTGGTATTCATCCTTGCTGTAATATTGTGTCTACAAAGAAGCACTGAAAAAATTTAGCATTCTGATGCTGAGATAGTGCTTTTGAGGACTGTTAAGCACATAGAGAAGAAAAGAGCTAAACCGTGCTAATAAAGTGGATAACGTGCACATTTTGGACTTGGTCCACAAGGGAAAAAAATTTAACGTGTCAGTACATCTGCTTTTAATTTCATTTACACTTTCTGCTTTTAAGACCTTCAGGATTTCCTTCTATTAGCATAGTGCTTGATCTGCAACATTTTTAATGTTATTTCTAATGATATAACTATTTTCTATTATTTTTCTAAAATGTTATGTATTTATAATATCAGCCTTCCCTGTGACCTAAAATTTGAGTACCTCAGATGCAAGCAAATCAAAAATCAAACCACATAATTATGTTTATACTGAAAAGCATCCTAAAGCACCTGCATATAAAAGTCCTACACATGGTTTGTTATTTGTTATCTAGGTATTGCAGAAGCCCTCATTGATACAGTAACACAACTTGATCTATAAATATTCCTAGAAAAACATAACACATGTAACAGTATTACGAAACACACTTTCACATGGTCTTTTAATTTATGGCATTCTAAATCAAAAGAGAGGTTGTTCAGACATGAAATAAAAAACATTCCATGGGAAAGTAATATACAAAGGGGAAATTACTGAAATGCATATTTAGGGCACAAAGTATAAAATAATAAACCCCATAGTGTTTAAAATCTGTGTAAGATCAGTTAACGTGATCTTTTAAAGTTGTTTCCAGTTTATGCTCACCATGTGTGGTGCTTCCCTGTGGCTTGTTATTTTACTTCAATGGCAGAGAGAGGAAAGCAGCAAAGCTCAGAAACCATACTGCATAGCACAACGTAACCATGGAAGCATTTGTCCACTTGTCTTAGCCTCTCCAGAACAATTCAGTCATTCATTTCATTGAATCAATATTGAAGCTTTTAAGATTTATTACTTGAGGGAGGAGGAAAACTAATGAAACAAACTCCTTGTTGCTTCCCATTAAATACAACTTGTCACAGTAGGCATATTAATACCTTGTAAACACTTTACTAATGCTGTGTGGGCTATGTTACTGTCTCTCCTGATGAAGATTACTAGTCATGCATTTGCATTCAGATGCCTGATACTCATTGAAAGAACTTAAAGGTTTCTGATGTGTTTTGCTGTCCCATATAGAAGCTGAATAAAACAGAAAGACAAAAGTTGGAAGAAAACAAGGGTGGGAGGAATCTATTTTAAAATTCATGAAAATGCTCCCTTCAAAGAATCTGTTTCTACTAGATCGTTCTCTTATTTATGTCATAAACTGAACAGTTGTAATCATATGTTAAGTGCTTAAAAAAGTTGAATGGGATGATTTATTTTAAAAGTACCTTCATATTTGTTACAATACACTACAGTTATCTAAAAATGATAGTGGCAAAATTGAAACAAACATGTTTTTTATGAAAAAACAATTTCTTAAGCTGTATACTGATAAGTATTCGAGATTACAAAGAGCTGTAAATATTTCTGTTGTAATAAATTTTATATTGAAAATTTGAAAGAAAGAATAGTAAGATGTTTACAGCCACATTATTATTATTCCTTGCCTATAAGCCTCTGTTCACAGGGTAACAGTAGAAGGGTGGAAGAGGCAGCTGCACAGCTGACAGGATTGCAGGAGTACCCAGGCCAGTATGAGGGCACTTTCCCACTCAGTGGAATGACATCAAAGTACAGTTTTCCAGAGAAAGCTTTTTCCAGCTGTAGCTGTAGGTAGAAATGTACCAATACAGAATACATCCACAGTAGAAACTTGTAAGCCAATGAGCTTGTAAGTGAGGAAATCCTGTATCAATTAAGATATAACCTTATCTACATAGCCATGCCACCACTAAGAGTGAATTTTCTGTATCAATGAGGCCAAAGGAAGCTTCTGCCACAGCTGAAATGATAATGCTCAAAAAACAACATAAAACCTTCAACTCCCGCCAGTGAGGATAAAAACTATCAAAATTCCTAGGCTTTTTATTTCCAAAACTAAGATGAATAGTTCTCTTGAATGACAAAAAACCAGTATTCTACATTCAAGTTTGAATAAGCATACATCTTAGTGCAATAGTATAGTAAAAATTAAATCCAAAGCAAAATAAAAAATAAATACACATTATGGTAAAGGGAACTAGAGAGCAGATACTTTAAATTATACTACATAAATTCTAGAAGATTAAAGACAGAAAGGAAAGTCACACTAGCAAGACAATGACAAGTTTAATAACTATATTTTAAATGTCTGTAATGAGCAATCACAAAAAGAAAAAAAGAAGTTGAGACTGACAGCAAAACTAGCCAAAAAACATAGAGGATTATGAGGGATTTTACTTATAAGCCAGTAAAAGAAACAGATGGAGTAAATAATCCTTTTTTGATTTTTAAGGTGGTAAATAAATTAATGAAGTAAATAATATCTTATGCAAATAGTGCAATTTGATTTAATTCTGAAGGATCACAATTAGTATAACAGTAATTGTGCTGGTATAACAGAACTGGATAGTTGGAGGATTTACTTTTTAATCACACAACCATGTGGTAAAAATACAGTGCAATGCTAGTAAGCATTGCATGCATGCATGCATGCTAGTAAACAATGCTGTTTAAATAGATTAAAAACCAGCTGGTAGATCTTAAAAATAATTCTACAGTAAGAGGTTATGAAAAAGTATATATTTGTGGCACAGTGGTAGAGAGAAGACTCAGTAAAGCACAAGAAATATGACACTGATCACATGGATGATTAGATTTATTGCTTACACATTATTTAAAATTTTGTCAATGCAGCATATAATATAAGCAGGTCTAAAGGGTTATAATATCAGCAAGCTCAGAAACACACAGGTTTACAGGCTTTGGCCTTACAGAATGCACAATGACAAAGCAACAAAGCACCTACGGAGATAATTTAGGATTTTATCTCCATATGTGACTGAATGATACTGCTTTTACTCACCCATCCAAAAGAGAGTGTTCCCTTCCTTCAGGATAGATGTACTCTGCAGGCATCCCTGCCACTGGGGCATCCAGACAGAAGCTGCCTGCAACCTCAGGTTTGCCCCACTGGCCCAGGCTCCAACAGTATTTTATACCCTTTTGTAGGCCGATGTGTCTCAATCAATTGCAATCATCAGAGCTCTCCCATTCCTCCTCCAGCTCCTACCTGGTGTGGCTCTTAGGACAAATCGCATTGCCCATTAGAGACCATTGCAAGAGAGGAAGATGTGGAGACCCAAATATCTTTCGTCACAGTCACAAAATTTTATTATGAAGAAATGAAAGTATTTGTATTATGTAGGTCAACAAAGGTTAAAAATAGATCTCCCCAACACTCTGCCTGTAAATACAGAACTCAGAACTAGATGTTTGTGATGTCAATATTAGTGGAAAGGAAACGAGAATATTAGTGATACAGCTCACCTTCTAAGCTCATTCCATTAAAACAAGTCATGTTAACACTGCTGAATACCTTCAAAGCTAAAATATAGGTCTTCTGAATCATTTTCATTTGAAGAAACTCAAGCAGAGAAGCAGTTCACCATGAGTGTCCAATGTGACTCTGTGACTGGGAAAGAAAAAACAAACAAGTGTCATCTTCAGATACATCAACAGTAGATTAGTAACAAGTAGTTGAGGTGGTGGAATTACTTTTGCACCTGTCATTAATTGGGTGGACACTTGAAATTGCATAAATACTGGTGTCTGCATTTTAAAAACAATGCTGAAACCCAGAGAGGACTTAAACAAATGAAATTTCCCACAACTGAGAGTGAGAAAAAGCAGAGAATGTAAGTTAATAAATTCTGAATGCTTTATTAATTAAAAACAAATGAGATAAAGACTTGAGGAAAGTGCAAATATTCCCTCAGAATAAAAACTAGATAAATACTGAAAGGTTTCCTTACTTTACTCAGGGAAAATGTATGAAATACTAACAGCTATTGATGGACTTTACTACAGAGTCATCTAGCAAAAAGTGGAAATAATCTATGGTAACCTTTAAAGCAAACAAACAAAAGCCCAAAACACCCAAATGGGAAAAAAAACAACAAAACAAAAAACAAACAAACAAAAAACGAAAACAAAAAAAACCCCAAACAAAACAAATAAAAAACCCTATCTGTGAACAATTTGAAAGAAATTTTCAAGAAACTGTATTGCATTTTTGCATATTGCTTTTAACATAACTGACGGGGCTCCCTGATAGATTTTCTGATTCAGAGGGTACTTGAGAAGTAAATCAGAAGCAAATATGCAGTTATTTACAGTTTTTTGGGGAAAAAAAAAAAATCAAACAACCAATGCACCCTACTGGCGGCACTGTGGAAGGCACATAGTATATTTCTATTATGGATACACATTAAATTACTACAGTTAATTAAAAAGTTACTGATTCCTGTCAAGTAACCAAAGGGAAACAGCAAATATGTAAAATATGACATGGGGAAAATACAATGTCAATCCAATGATAATTTTTCATTTATTGTCACTTAAACCATAACAATAGCAAATTAAACAATTAAATTTTATGGTAATTTTTAACCCATTTTTATTGTTGGAACCTTGCCAACTAAAAAGGATTTCTGCTAGTTTTGAGGATCAATGGTTGGACTTAATAATCCTAAAGGTCTTTTCCAATCTAAACAATTCTGTATACATGCAAATATTTTCACTGGAGAACAGACTATGCAGTATCTGTAGATTTAGCATTATTAGCTTCTTGCATACTTTTATAGAGATCTTAAGAAAGTCGTGACTGCATCTTACAGTCAGAGCTTAATAACTTCCTTTGGTCTTCACTGGAGCTACAGATCTACCTTGCCATTCCTATTTCCTACAATTTAACTTCCATTCCCAGTTACCAAGCAGGGAAGCAGAGAAAGACAAAGGCTGTATATTTATTTCTGTACGAATCTCTTAATGAGTCATAATTTATCATGTCATTCAAGCAATTAAAACACACATTTAGATACTTGACACTAGCAATCTAAATGTAAATCTAGCCTGGTGATCCCAAGTCATAGAATGACTTACAAAGACAGTGGTGGCACATGTAGGTAACTTCCAGGTGGAAAGAATATGTCTGGAATTTTTTTAAATTAAAAATTACTAATAAGTTATATCAACCCTTCCACATCTCCTTTACAATTTCCTTCTATTAATTTCTTAAGAGCCTTCTAATATTTCTATGTGTATAGTTAACTTCCAAGCTCTATCAGGCTACACAAAAATTGACATGACCAAGGGGAACGTGGTACAGATCCATGCAGTTACTGTTGGAATGCCATGGTGTGATTAACATTGACCCTGCTGCTCATTGAGAATACACTATTAGGATATGCAAAGTAACTTACATGGGAAAGGAGAAAGGCTGTATTGCTATTAGCATTCATGGGAGCTATGCAGCTCCAGTCTTGTTCATCAAGTTTGGAATATACCCTTTTGTTATTGATGGGAAAATGCCACCAGTTACAAATGGTTACACACAGGGGTGTAGCAGGGTCAAAGCAAACTCCAATACTTTCTTTCCCCTTCTAAGGCAGAGTGCTGCTTCAGCAGTTCTTTTTTTGACCTGATGGTACACCTCTTTAGATAAAAGAAACAGTGAAATTCCCTGTCCTGATCTTTGCTCTTCACCACCCAAAGACTAAAGAAAACTTCCAAAAGGATATGCCATTAGTGGTGTATGATGGGACAATCATTAGATACCACTGCAGGCATCGTTGTGTATGAAGTCTGACTTCAAACTCCTTTTCAGATCCACCCACAGCTCTGATGAGTCTCATAAAACAGTCTTTCAAAAGCATGAATAGAGTCCGAGTCACCAGTCTCCCAGCTACAGACAACTACAGTTGCTTCACTTCTATTACTGAAAGCTTCCTTTAAAAAACAAAACAAAACAGAACTCCTTGGTGCTGCAAATATTCCTTGCCAGATATGGTATAACACCTCTTAATATATGGAATTCTAAATCACTAAGCTAAAATTAATTTTCTTCAATTTGAGATTCCACAAGAAAACTTTGGGTTTATGGGAAATCAATTCAATTTTGTCATCTTCAATATTGCTCTTTCTGGAAACACTGTTGTGGAAGATTCATTCTACTTGCATTTGGCATCCCATAGACATAAAATCATTCTGGGACTACAAATATGTTCACACATTTGTCATGTAATCTGACAATCCAAGCTTGTCTTCATTGGATAGCAGCTTCTGTGAGAGGCTATATCTAAGCCTTCACTGCAGCTATGTTAATCAGCACAAGCTGTGCTTCTGACCCATGATAAAAATAGAAGGCTTATTTCTGAGCAGGCTTTGATTGGGAAGATGCTATAAAAGAAGACAAGAAATTGCCGGTCTAGGAGAAACCACACTGTTCACAGTTAATTACACCTGAAACACTCAGCAAGGAAAATGTTACGTTGGTCCAAGTGTCAAGACAATATCCCTAGCTAGGTTACTAAATGGTTTAGAAAGTGTCCTAACTCGTAAGAAAATTTGATTTGAGGAAATTCTAACTACACTTAATATCCACTGGAATATTTTAAAACAATTGCAGACCAAGAAAGCCTGAAAATTAGCTTCTACTAAGAAGGCCCAACTTCCTGCTGAATGAAATCACATTTAAATGCTAGTAGTATGACGTGCTTCTTCACAAATGGCAGTGATCAGACCTGCCCAAAATGGCCAGCTTGTTATTTTGTGCTGATGTCTGTACCTGTGAATATTTATATTCTTTCAGGCAAACCTCTTTGCTCTTGAGAGAAATGTATTGCTTTTGTTGTTGATGCTATTTGGCTAGGGAGTGCCTAGACAGTCTTAGGAATACTTTTGTTCTGACTGATCCATCCCTCATCCACAACAGAATACTATTTCAAGGTAGATACAAATATAGGTATGTATGTATGCATGCATATATATATGTATATGTATATTTACTCTTTAAAATAGTCTGAGACATAAGACCAAAAGGCACCTTCACAGTTTATTTTACAATACCTAGAAATGTGGCTTCAATTAAGCTTCTCTGGGTGTGAATGTGACAGTTCATAGAGCTACACAACTGTTAGCTCTTATTTTTAGGCCTTCAGATTCAAGTCATCTAGTGTTCAAAAGTAAAGCCACAAAAAAAATCTGTCTTTGCTAGTACCAAACAGGTTTCTAACCACTTTGGTTGTTTAGGAAAGCCTAGAAACATTGTATAACAATGCTCAAAAACAAAAGAAAAAAAAAAAACACCCTTATTTAAAATTACCTTAAGATTCAATTTAATGTATTCAGGAGCCAGTCTTGCAAACACATTTGTCTTTAGCCATTCTTTTTCAACACATTTAACCTAACCTCAGAGCTGCCTGTTTTTTAAAGGACTATTGTTCTTGCTTCTGCTATAATCAAAAACTTCCTTCTAAGGCTGTGTCAGGAGAAACCCACACTAGATTAAATTTACCAGTTAGACTAGGACATCTGCCTATTGCCTTAGCGCCCCAAAAGCTGCTGACAGTCCTTCAGAGCAAAAATTATTCTACAGGGGAAGAAAAGTTGAAATATCTACAGGGCTTAATTTATGGTACCTCTTTTGAGAAAGTATCTGTCGGCGTGGGCTGCACTCCTGTACCTCTGAAGTACTAGTACTGAGAGGATAAGTGTGAAGGGATATAAAGAAACTGCCTGGCAACGTCTGAGTGCACAGCAAGGAGGTAAGAGGCAGGACCAGGAGGTACAGGATGTGGAGAGAAGCTGCGAACGCTAACAAGGAAAAAGCGCCTCAGAAGAACCCCCTTACTGACCCAAATACATGGCAAATTCGTTTCTGAACAGCCTCCATTTCTCAAGGAGGATCAGCAAGAGCGATGTATGAAGAAAATCCCACGGGCGCGATCTCACACAGGCGGCTCGCGGAGGAGGCGGAGGACAAAGCGCTGCCTCACCCGTCAGCGCCGGCCCCCGGCCCCGCGCTCCGGCCTCCAGCGCCGAGTGGCTCAGCCACAGCGCTCTCTAGGCCGCGACAGGGCGGCGCGGGCAGTGCAGAGAGATGTGGACGCGGAGCAGCGCCGGAGCGGGTCGGGACGGGGCGGTGCCGGTGCTGGGGGCGGTGCGGCGCTGCTGGGACCCGCTCTCCCGCCGGGCCGAGCC
>VZTX01021798.1:7817-24022 GCA_013400915.1 Pardalotus punctatus | reverse complement strand
GGAGCCGGTGGTTGCTGCGCCAGGCGGGAGCTGGGCGGGGGCGAGGAGGAGGGGCCGGCGTGGGACTCCCCGCGGAGGGCGCCACGCCTGCGGTCCGTTCCACAGGGCCACCTGCGGAGCATGGCCGGCAGAGGCGCCGGCAGCGGCCCACCGCCGCCTGCCGTGGCGCAGCCGCCCGCCGGCGGTCACCTGTACCCCTTCGCGAGCGCGGAGAGCGAGGCGCCCGAGGAGGAGGGCGAGGTGTCGGAGCTGCGGCCGCGGGGTAGGGAGAAGGTCCGGCGGAGCGCGTCGAGGGACAGGCTGGATGATATCGTCCTGCTGACGAAGGACATCCGGGAAGGGGACACGCTGAACGCGATCGCGCTGCAGTTCTGCTGCTCGGTAAGTGCCCGGGCGACGCGGGCCCCGCTGGTTGCGGGCCGGCTGCTGCGGAGACAGAGCGTGGGAAACGCCGTGTTTCTCACAAGTGGACAATGACGTCAGAGTGTTCGTGTTACAGCACAGGGTTCCGGTTCCGTGGGCTTTTCCCCTTAAAACTATTGTAAGTGTGAGAAACAAGTGCATAGCTTTGGTTCTGGCACTCTCTCAGAGTCTATATGTTACACTCAAAGCTGTGTTCCAGTCACAGGTCGTCACTTCTAGTGCTATCCTCACTGTTAGGCTGGGTGATGAGAGGGGTGTTGATGAGCCATCTTAAGGGTTTGTGTGGAGCTCTAATTCCATTAAAGTAGGGAACAAAATCCTCCGTATATTTCTTTCGAATTCTCCTAAATTGCCCTAATATTTTAAGCCTGACCCTGCTGTACTTTTGGCAGGTTTCCACCCCTGTGCTCCCTTCTTTGTGCTCACTACTTCTAGCTCAGTTCTTATATTAGTCTGGTGAATGTCCTGCCTACCCAGTAATTTTGGCAGGCCAGTACTGATTAAGGCAGTGGCACTGGTCTTGGTTGATGTTTCCAATTTTAACAGGAAATCACTTGTGTGTGTTGGTGGGACTGACTGCTAAGCACGTAGGGTGCTGTAAGGTCGAGTTCAAAATCTGTATTTACAGAATATGCTGTCATCTAATTCTTCAATCAGAAACAGAATTGGGGGCCTCCTGTTGTGACTTTAACTATTAAAGTCTTGATATAACTGTTTCCTAATCATCACAGCCCTTTCCCTCATTAACCAAAGTCTTGGCTTCAGAACCTACTGCAATTAAGTATTTTGAGCAGGTTTACTAGGTCAGGCCTCAGTAAGAAAGGAAGGATAACTGAGTTGTGTTCTTTCTTGCAAATTCAAGAGAATGTGGAAGAGTGATCCCAGGGTTTTGGGCAGAAAGTGTAAGTGGAATTGTGGTGGAATCCAAAATTGCTGGGGTACATGCTGCATTTGTCAGTCTTTTATTCTTATCTAATTTATTCAGCAACGTGCATGTAACAAATACGCTGTTGTAGGAACTGAAAGACTTCTTCACCCTAAAAGATTCGTGTGAACTTGGGTACAGTGCATCATGAAATGGGCACAATTCCTGTGTGCTTCACAGGTGTTGCAGAAAAGCATTGATTTGGAAGTGGTTCATTATGGTGAGGTTTGTGGGTGTGCTTTCTATAGTGAGGAAGTTACTATCTGAGAATGAAGCCAGTGATCATCCAAGGGCACTTAAATCCCTGTAGAGTGTTTCACATTAGACTTAAAACCTGAATTTATTGCAAGCAAAATGGGATTCATTTTGAGCAAGAATAGCGAAAGGGAAGAATTGACCTGGGAAAGGCAGATGACAGTTTAAAAGTTACACTTTGTTTCTACACTTGGCTAACCACAGAAGCAGCAAATAACCACACCTGTGGCTAGATGAATTGCAAACTCATAATTTGTAGTAATTCCTTACTCAGAAGTTTTCAATTGAATTAGAAACTCAGAGTAATTTACATAATTTGAAAACAGTGAGTTAAAGTCTCAGTTGTTTCACAGAGATAGTTGCCAACTCAGAGCTGAAAATACTTACAAGTAAATATATCTGTGTGAAATGACTTTCAGTCTTCTTATCTGAAGTGAGGAGGTTTTTACCTCATAATCAATTTTCTTCTTGCTGTAAAGTTGTTCAGATTTGGTCTTTGACTCTTCTGACTTCATATTGTATGAATGGTTATCCGTTTAAAATAAAAAAAAAAGTAGTGGTAATATAAACCAAAGGCTTTGCTTTAGACTTAGACTTAAAATCTGAACTTAGTTTGAGCAAAATGAGGTTCATTTTGAGCAAGAATACGGAAAAGGAGAGCTGACTTGGGTAGAGCAGAAACAAAGGCCTTGCCTTTGTTTCCTTACAAAATGCTTTTATTTAAGGATGTAGTATTGTTAAGAGAGTTTTGGTTCAATGGAGTATGATGTTTTAGCTGTTGTTTTCATTTTTAGGTTGCAGATATCAAGAGAGTTAACAATCTTATCAACGATCAAGATTTTTTTGCCCTGAGGTCTATCAAAATTCCAGTGAAAAAGTTCAGTGTATTGACTGAAACCCACATCTCTCCAAAAGGAAGACCAGCTCTTCAGCCTGCTCTGTGTTCCCCAGAAGTACAGGAAACATCTCTTTGTGATAAATTCTCAGCTAATGAGACTGCTGGCAACTTCTTAAAAGAAGTGGATCGAGATATAGAAGAAATAGTGAAGTGTAATGATACAAAGAGAGAGAATCTGAATGAAGTTGTTTCTGCTTTAGCAGCCCAACAAATCTGTTTTGAAACTGACGGTAAAACTAAAAAATGCAAGGATCCATATTATGGAGCAGACTGGGGTATAGGATGGTGGACAGCAGTAGTGATTATGTTGATTATTGGCATAGTAACTCCAGTTTTTTATCTCCTGTATTATGAAGTTCTGGTGAAAGCAGATGTCAGTCACCATTCTACAATGGAATCTTCCCATTTGTTTGTCACAGCAGTATTGCGTCAGAAAGAAATAGAAAATGGAATAAATCCACCAAATATTATAAAAGTTGATAATCAAGGAGACCTTCAGCATTAACAATGCAAGACCCTAGACAAGTATTATTTGTAGATACATAACATAATGTTAGGTAAAGGAGAAACCACAGAATGCACTTGAAACACAGACAAAAATGTACTGATGTGTGATTTGCTTTTATGGAAAGTGTTCCGCTACAAGGATATTTCTGGGGATCACATAATCTCTGACTATGCCTGAGCCAGGCCATTTGCAAGATTGGGGTGTAGATTAAGATATAAAGTAATCTCTGAAGCTTTGCACTTTTTTCTATTTTTATAGGCATGTTTCTTAATTAATGATGAGGTTAAAAAACGTAGTTTGAACTAACACACAAGGAGTCTCACTGTGAGTGCATTGTACAACCCAGAAATGGGCATATGGGGATATGTTTTAAACATCAGAAAGTATTTATAGAATTCGTAGTACACTTGACATTTTAGTATCAGGTTTACAGTTCTAAATTAAAGTGGTGTTCTCATAATCTTATCTTTCTTATAGAGTAAGATTTTTTTTTAAACTCAATCATTCCATAATTAATTGCCACTATGAATTTCTTTTTTACAACTGACTGTTACAGAGGCAGTAGCTAGTACTTAAGCTGGAATCTTGAAATCTTGTGCCTATGGTGAACCCATTCTTTAGTACTTTTCAGTATAGGCAATAGGATAATTTGTTTTCTCTGTGTGTTACTCTGTGCCTCAACACAGTCCAGTTGAAAGTCTTCCTGAAACTTTACATTCTTCCTTGGTATCCTACTGAAAACTGACTGGACTTCATTCTCATCTGGTTACCTATGTGTAGAATGAAAGAAGTGCAGAAGTGTGGCACCATGTTGCAACTGCCCCAGTAGTCTTTATTTTATGCTAATTGATTTTCTCTCCCCTCCTCCAGTTCATCTCAGTTCAGGGCCAACTGATTCTTCAGACAGCAGACTTATGGGTACTATGCCTGCTAATGGTCTTGTGCCCATGAACCTCAAGCACTTAACTTTTTCTCGAAACATCCTAGAAAACTTCAAATAATATTTAATGCCAGCTAGCAAATTGCATTAGAATAGACAAGTTGCAGCTTCAGACTTGTTCTTTACATAGTAGGATATTCATTAACCACTCTGCTCTTGAATGTTTCTCTTCGAGTTTCATGATCAACCTTGGTTTTCTCCTCTTTCTTTCCCACCTGAAAATGGTACAAGATAAAAAAATGAAAAAACATAATTAAAACCCCAACATCTCTGGACTCTTCATACCGAAAGGATGTAATTGTGTACTCAGAATACTTTTAAATAAAAACTGAGATGGTGCCTGTAACTTTTTTTGTTGTATTTGCCTTGTGGAGCAAGAATTCCATTGCCCTGTTCAAAATACTATTTATTACCAAAACCCAAGATAACAAACTTGATTAGGACTTACAAAGAGAGAAGTGGAAAAACAGTCAGTATGCTTTAAACTGCTATTGTAACCTCTCCAATGAGTGTCTTGACTAAGTATATACAATATAAAAAATCAGGTAAAGCAAATGTTTTCTAACTATTGAGGTATTCCAAAGTGATTCTCAGATTCTGAGAGTAAAGACTAAGGCCCCTTCTATTCTTGGGGCACCTATTGTCCCAACAAGTGGGGCAGATAGTCTTCACTGGCATACCAAGTGTGAACAAGATGGATGTATATGTATGAACAAGAATTGGCTAACTTGTATTGTATTGAAATTGAGGCAGGCCAGATCTTGAAGGAAAATAGTGTACAATTAGGTGTGTGAACCATGATCAGTGGCTCTTGAACCCTTTGATTAAAGGGCCATCTGTGGGCATAGTGAGCCTACTCAAAGTCTTCACACTAGAAAAGGGATTACAAAGAGGCACAAATTTGAGGGTTTGTATAACAGTTGTTTTGAAAGATCTTTTAAAATAGTAGTTCTTTTAATTAAGAGAATATGCTAATAAGCATAAACATTGAGGTAGCAATTCTAATGCTATATGAACAAATGCTCCACAAAATCATTTATGGAGGCTAAAGCTTCTATGATGATACAGCTTTCTTTATGGTGATACAGCTTCTATGGTTAAAACTTTAAAAGGTGACTCACTCAGATAAGGAAACTTGGACGATGAAGACAAATATTTTCTGTATATGATGAAACTCGGTATATAATGTGTCAGTTTTTTACTGCAAGCCTGTTTATTGGTTTGCTTTTTCCCCTGTCATTCTGTTGCTGAAATTCAAAGGTTCTAATACTTTACCCTTCCATTTCTTACGGATTTGTCAAAGAACATTAAATTAGCTATTGTGATGATGCAGCATAAGCCTAATTTACAGCACCTACATGAACTGATTGTTACTAAATTGCTGTTGGTGTAAAAGTGAAATTAACTTCAGTTGTGGTTTGACTATGTCAGGAAGGTCGCTGTCCTGTTAATGTACGGATGCAGAGAGGTCTGTGGTGGAACAGCTGAAGAGTCATCTAGTGTGTCCCAGACTTTGGGCTTTTACAGTGTTGGAAGACCTGTGACTTACCAGCACTGGGTTAAGGGTGATGGACCTTGATTTACCTTAGGATAAACAGTCATTGGAAAAACACAAGGGAACAGCTGTTTTATTGGACCACATTCCATTCTAACCAACAGCCTGGCATGGTTTTACATATTTATTACGTAGCATGTTTCATACAGTACATTTTTAATTACAGAGTTATCAGAAGATGCAATAGATCACTTTTCAAGACTGTAGGACTCCTGGTCCTGGTAATCTACAAGCATCAGCTGGTTTGGCTTTCTGAAGAATGCGGGGATCTTTACAGCTTTTTTCCACAGTACAACACAACTTGTAGTGCATCATCACAGCTTTCTTCCGAAGTACAACACAATTCGTAGTGCATCATAACAACAGGGTAACTGCTCTGTGGGGAACTTAAATCTAATTTAAGTTAAAGTCTGTGAAATAAGTCTTTTAGAAACTAACTTGTTAAACAAACAAAAGACAAACAAAAGAAACCCCAAAAACAAATGCCAAAAGAACCCCAAACACAGAACAATTAAGTCATAAATCAACTTTTGGATTAATTGCAACACATTGGTCAGGAAGTGGGTTTTGAACTTAAGTGCATATTACACTATTGGATCATATAAAATCTAAGTGTTTTAAATCTGGTATGCTTTGGAGTGAGTTCTCACAAATAGTCTTCGTATAACTTTCATAAACGCTGAAAATACTTCTGAGTGAGAATGCAAGTCTTATTTTAAATACTGCTGCTTCTCTGCTTTTAGAAGAATGTAAGTAATATATGTAAAATAAATATTTTATTTTAGACTGCAGTGAAAGTGGTGCATATAATATATTCTTAGTTCTACATACTCTGCATGTTTTATTACAGCACACCACTACTTGTATTGGTTTAGGCCAATTTTTATGTATGATCTAAAATAAAAATCTTTGGCCAGCAAATATTTTGTTGGCAGTAGCTGCATATACCATTCATGTCTAGTATACCATAAATGCAGCCTTAATGGTTTATCCTGTTCATGCCTTGTAATTGAACTTTTTTCATAAATTTTTGAGAACTTGTTAGTTCTCAGAAATATGTATGAACAACTAAGGGAGGGATCAGTGAAGTTCTTAGATGGTGATATGACTACACACTGAAAGCAATATTTTTCTTTGATGCTATAAATATAGGATTTGAATATATGCCTGTCCAAATTTGAAGTTTGCTGAAAACCAAAGAACAGTCATAAACTGTTTCATCATTATGGTCTTGCAATAAATTCTAAGCAATCAGAAAATTAGCTTCTAAAAAGCAGTGCGAGCATTACACCTCTGGAAGAGTGCAATCTCACTGCTTTTCAGAAGTGCTTTGGCACTGATCTGTGTCCTTGCAGATCTTGTTCCTAAGTGATGACCTTATTTGCCACTGCTAAACTAATCCTGGAGGGTCTGGCCTAAGACTTTGCAGTTCCCTCTGGATGATAGAGGTGACTACAGTCTACCACTTAAAGGTCTCAAAAAAACCTGATTTTTATCAGAGTAATATTTCTCAGCAGTGCAGTAGGAAGGCAGTTGCTCATTAGTAGAATGATGAATGGAGAAAAAATTGGTCCTCAAGAATTAGTCTGCTATAGAATAAGGTATTGTACTTGTTCAGGAAAGCCACAACTTGTCAACAAATTGTAACTCATGCAATAACTCTTTTTTAATGTTAGTTTTATAGTTCCATCTTTGGCAAAAGCCATCTATTTATATTCCTTGTGTAAGAGGCAAGGAGTCTCACTGTTCACCTTCCACAGGGAGAACAGCTAGCAGAAGCAGTTACAAGCAGAACAAGTGTATTTAATTTTCAGCATACTTGCCTCATTCACATCTTCTGTCTCTGTTTTTTATATCACACACAACAAACAGGCACACCTGTTCCAGAAACAACTGCTGATGTGTGATGTTAAAAAATTTACAGGGAGCATACAGCTGTGCAATGCAGCTGAATATTTATTACACATTTTAGTCAACAACATTTCAAAATGAAAGTGGTATAGCGCTGAGGTGTGACCTGCATAGCATTTTAATTTCATTTCCTTTATATATGATATGTATTTTATCAGAACACTTGAAAGTTACACCTTAAGGACTAAATTCTTACTGCATACAGAAGTTCACAGAATAATGCAGAATTGTTTCCCAGTAACCAGTGAGGTGAAGTTACTTTTTTCAAGACAATTTTAAAAAATCTCAAAACCAACCAACAAAAAACCACAACAACCCTGACCAATAGTAACATCAGAACACTGAAAAATAGTATTTTTTACCATCAAAAGACAATAGGATGGAGAGAATGTGCTGTCACAGTGTTCTTGAAGTGTCTTATCTCAGTAATGTTTTCAACACTTCAGCTGTTGGTAATTAAAAAAAGGATGTTTTCAAACATTCGGGTTTTGCTTTTCTCAGCATTCTCTTGTTTTTCTAATTAAAATGCCATGCATTAAAATACTTCATCATGTTCCTTTTCTATATTTTGGGGTTTATTTCTTACTGATTTGTTGTCTGTTTCTGTCTTGTTCTGTAGGAAAGTAAACAAATACATCAACAATTACATAGCTAGCTATCATCTGCCAGCTCACTTAACAGCTCCATGAGGTAAGAAAATACTGCCCTAAGTGGTGGAGAAACTGAAGCAAAGGACAGAAATTTTCATGACTAATGAGTGTACTGGTGTAAACCATTCTGTAATTTCTGAAATTCTGCCATGTATTCTTTCCAAGTCAAATTGTCCTTAATTATGAATTATGCCAATTCATAAAGGTAATAGAACATATTTTAATGTGTTCCTTTGTACCAAAATACTAAAGGCAATGTGTTCTTCTAACTAAACTAATGGTTCTTCAAATTACTGTCATGTTGTTTGTATTACTAAGATCCTTCCATGTCAGTTTATATTAAAGTGCTTAGTTGTCAATTATTTTCAGTCACCTGAACTCAGAAGTTAGATAAAGTTCTGCAGAGGAGTCGGCTGCCAACAAGCAGCTTATGTCCATAAAGGCCATATTTTTTTTTTCTTTCACTGCCGTCATCAAGAATTTTATTATTTGTTTCAAGATTTGACTGTTGAAGGCATAGAATTGACTAGTGCAAATGCGTAGACACCATTTCAAGTAAAATGCATACATTTTTTTCCTGTGCAGAGGAAACACCATGGCATATAGCTTACTCCATCAGTAGGCATTCCAGAGGACCTTAAAAAGGCACGTCTGCAAAACACTTGGCAAAAGAACAAAATAAGGGATTCCATATCCCCTTTTGCAGCATAGTACAATTAAACTCTAATGTGTTTTTGGAGAATCTGCTTGAAACCAACAGAGCTAAAGCATTAGGTCTGTTGATACTCAGCCTACCTCCAGAATTCTGCTTCAAGCAGTGTAAGGCTTGAGAAGTATAACACCTAGTAACAGCAGTATATTGCTTCATCCATATTGTCATCAGTGACAGCACCAAAGTAATCTCCATCTTCGAAATAGGAAGAAATATAGTCATTTTCTTAAACCAGTGGAAAAAACCATCTATCACTCTCTGTGTGGAAAGACATGTAAATAGGAAAACTAACATTATACCTCTTCATGCTCTTCTTCATCATATTCCTCTGGTTGTTCTGCTTCATCATCTTTACCTTCTTTGTCTTTTGTTTTGTGTTTCTCATCTTCAGATTTTTCTTCTTCGTCATCCTTCTTTTCTAGCTCCTGTCACAATACAGTCTCTTTACAAGGTAATCCCATGTTATAGCAACAGCATATCTGCCGTACTACCAAAGAATTAAGCTGCAGTTAACAGCAAGACAGTTGGCGTAACAATGCTGTGCAAATGTTTTCTGTTGATATTTAAACCAATATGATGTGAAGCACAAGAACTTAATAAGGACTTACTTGGTCAAGCATCAGCCATAAAAAACATGTCTTGTGTAATAAACTGAGATGATTTCCCTTTACCATCCACTGTTAGAACAATTGGCAGAAGGTCATGTGACACTTGATAAAGCAATACCACATACTGTATGTAATAATATAACTGCATCGAACAACTGGTGGATTTTGGCAGTGACCCTGCCTGCCTTCTCTAATGGTGGGGTTGATTTTCCCCTCAGGAGGAAGGAGAGAGCGAGGCTGGGGAATCCGCCACACTCCCCACCCCTTAAGTTGACTGTCAAAGTTTTAGCTTACTCCCCTTTCCCCTCCTAGTTTACACCCCTTTCCCCTCCCAGTTATTACATATGTATTAAGTTACTTTCATATGTATCAGTTTCTGGAAAGTTCTCTGTTCTTTGTACCTCCATTGGTTAGTTTGAATGTACCCCTCCCCTTATTTAGTTTGATTGGACAACTGTGGTTCTGTAATCCTTTTCTGTTGGCTGATCCATTGTTTCTCCCCTTAGACCGCCCCTTTCTGTTCCCCTTAAAACCTCCTGTAAGGGACAGCCTTTGGTTCTTTTTTTTCTGTTCGTTGGTCTGTTTTTGACTCTGCTGCGGGAATAAAGGACTGGTCGCCAGGGCAACTGAACCCCTCCCGTCTCCTTTGCCTCTGTGTCTCACTACGTTGTCATCGCCTGCTGCTGTGCTCTGCCCTGCAGACGGCTCCCAGAGCAGGAGCCTACGGTCCGGACACCAGGGACACACAGAGCGGGCTCCCTGCCGAGGCACGTGTGTTCCTTGTCCTGTACGCTGACCATCCGGGCGGTCAAGCAGGCAGCGACAGTGGATCACCAGGAAAAAAAATATAAAGCTGTTTCACCTTTAAGGTTCCCACTGCCACATGGTGAATAATTGCCTACAAAACGGAGGTCACTTCCCAAGTTTCTCTTTCTGGGTGTTTCTTCTTTCTCAACTTACTAAATTGTTTAAGTTTTAATATTAGTAGATTGGTGAAGCAGCAACAGATTTAAAAGCACTGACACCAATTCCTCCTTCTGTAAGCTCCAATAGTAGATCTGCTGTTCATATAGGCTGTATTGCTACCTAGTGAAGAGCAACTGGTTGTTGTGTTCAGGTACAAACAAGACCAAAGAAAGTTGTTTCTCCACAGGCAGGCTCTATCCATACCCTAACCCTTGTGCTGCCACATGGCAGAACAGTTGTCTGTTGAAGTAGCAAGACCAGAAAAAGGCTCTGCTGGTTATTGCATTTGTACCAAGAAACATACTATGTTTCATTTTCCTTCAATTTCTATTGTAAAATTTAGTAACGCTATGCAAATCTTACCTCCAATTTTTGAATTGCATCCAGATTACTTTTGGGCTCAGAGCTTTTCGCCTTTTTTGGTTTTGCACCTGGTGAAATAAAATACATCACTGTTACTTTTTTTAGTGTGAAAAAGATGAATTCTCTTGTTTTACTTGTTCTTAAGAGTAAATACATCTTGAGTATGCCAGGAAAATCCATAGTCTGTATTAAAATTACTTTACACTTTGAGCTACATTATTCATAGAGGCGTAAATGCCTGATTTTATGTAAGAGATGCCTAGAACCCAGTCTGAAATTCAGTTTGAACAAGTAGTTGGCCAGAGACTGGGCTAAAGTACAACATTCAGCTTCACAGAATACTCATCACCTATGTACTTACAGCATGTTAAACTAGAACAAAATCTCACTTGTTACATTTCATCACCTTGAAAAGATAAAACATTGTTTTTAATTTATACAAGACATTAATGACAGGCGAGTTCTTCAGATAAATAGATGTAATTATAAAAAAAGGCAGCAGTTCATTAGCTCTAACAGGAGGCATGATGACTAGAGATACATGGCTTTTGGACTACAGCTGGCTCTCATCTAATGAATCTATGTTGTGTATTTCCACTTAGTCCCAATTCATGAACATAATCTTTACCAGGTTACTCACTGATTAATTACATGGTGGAGTAAAGGTCAAAAATATCAGTCCATATACCCGGCTAGGAGTTACCTGAATGGCAGCACCCTAAACCAAAGTTGCCCAAATACCAGCCTAATACTCGAGTATGCAGAACACTGAGAACTGCTGAGAAAACAATTATTTTTGTCAAAAGCATTTGTCATAAGTAACATCGAGTCTATTTAGTGTTTTGCCTAGGAAAGGATTATA
The DNA here is from genome assembly GCA_013400915.1 of Pardalotus punctatus. NCBI lineage: Eukaryota > Metazoa > Chordata > Aves > Passeriformes > Pardalotidae > Pardalotus > Pardalotus punctatus. The sequence continues at coordinate 12,446 of VZTX01021798.1, read as the reverse complement.
TGACTAAACCACTGCACAGAGCTGAAGACAGTCAAGCTGCTCTGTAAAAACATGAACAACATCAAAGCAAACACATACAGAATGAAGCTGGCTTTTAAGGAAAACAAGTGGAAATAGCAATTCAGAATTACTATCACTGCACCAACTCCTGCAGACTTTTACATATAATGCATATAGAACAAACAGACATGTAAGGCTTGTCTTTAAATGCTGGGCATCTTTGGCCCTTATAAAATTAGAGGCACTGACCCATTGTTGGAACATCAAGCAAAATAGGTCCCTATATTATACACCTTAGAGGTGCAATGGAATACAGTCTAATCTAATCTGATTTCCAAATAGCAGGTCATGCAGTAGTTGGGCTAAAATACATAAATCTGAGTGCTATACACATGTGCATATATCAACTGAATATCAACTACAATATCAACAGATCCCAGTCAATATTTTTATTTTTATATATATATATTTTTTTTTTTTTAATTTTTTTTTTATTTTTTCAGCAGACATTGCTGGTATCTGGGATACTGCATTTTTCACAGCTCAAGTTCAGGGTGGGAGAGATGTGGAATTGTACCCAAAATTTTGGCACTGAGAAGACAGCTGGTCAGGTCTTCAGTTAAAACATTCAGGGAAACCAGAAAGAGCAAGGGAGAAGTGCGTAAAAGTAAAGCTATCCCTGTGCATGGAACTATACTGATCCCAAAACCACTCTTGCAACCCACAAAGGGAGAATGGTAGGAGGCTTGTTTGAATTTCTGTGCAAATTCTCTTAATTTGTTCACCTTTGTTCCACCATAGTTAAAGTGTCACCTAAGTTATCTGTCCTCAAAATACAACAAAGATATGTACCCGGAGCTCTAATGGGTCACTGATCAGCTATGTACAAACTTCCTCACTCATATGATTGCATCACCAGGGTTTCACAAAACAACCCTAAACCCACATAATTTTTGCTTTTAGGGGAACGCATTTTTAATTGATGCAGATACTGATGGGCAGCTGATCTTTGCTATTATAACTATGTAGAGAAATGTACATTTAAGAGCCCATAGGGAAACTGGTACTAAAGAGAGAGGAAAATGCCCCCAGTGAGCAGTGGTTCTCTCTTTATGATAATCACGGCATTATTTTAACATTTATTACTTCATTGGATCTTAGGGAGATAGCTATTGTGCATAGGCTTATAAAAGTCTGTTGTTTCTTCTTTTGGAATAAAAACCCATGTATATTCTTGTCCCACCTTTAGAGATTTTGCAAATAAACATTTCATTTTCAGTTGAATCTTACAGTCTACCTTCAGTACCATGTTTCTCAATTATGCTCTTGAACAAAGATTCCAGCTGAGCCCATCTTTGTGACTACTGCACATTCCCATTTCTTTTTCTATTTTATCCTAAACTGAAAAATGACACATGAAGGACTTGGAGAAAAAGAACATAAAAGCAAACAATTATATGTAAACAGACAGCTAAACACAGGAGGCCATAGTCTGAATAATAGTGTTCTATGTGGAACTTAAAATAAGCCATACATACTAGAACACACTTTGAAAAACAAATGATGCTGTGTAATAAAAATCTCTTTTCCTGTAAGAACTGCCAATACCAGTTCCAACTGCTGTTGAAGGATCTGGTTCACAATTCTGCAGAAGAAAGCTGAAAATAAATAAAAATGTAAAACTAGGGAAAACAGAAAATAACCCACATTAAATTACATATAAAAGGCTTAAATGCAAAAAATGCAAAAGTCAACCAACTCATAAGATAATTGAGAAACCCAAAATAAAAAGGAAATCTGAAGAAGCCAGTTACTATTGAATAAAAGGATGAGTGCTGACTAAAGAGACAAGTTTTCAAACCAGAAAGGCTTGTGGGATTTTTTAAAATTTTTCACTGTTATATATCTTGTATGTTAATATAGTGCATTAATACAAAAGGCAGAAAAAAGGAAGAGAAGTCTGTTCCAGTAAGTCAAAGCATCCTATAGAAGCAAAGCAAAAATCACAAAAGACAGGCAGACAAGCAAATTATTTAGAAAAAAAATCTGCCATAAGCCTTATTGTTTGGACTAATTAACATTTCTAGCTTGGATTTTTTTTTCCTCCAACCACCTCCAGTATGGCTTCTGTATCTCACCTACTATGTACAATTTGCTTCTGAAAAATACATAACATTCCTTTTATTGTTTGCCTTCTTTGGTTTCATCTCTCTTGGGAGTCTTCTCCAATCTGTACAGAAAATAGCTTTAATATAGAAAAATTATGATTTACATTAGTGACTCCTTCTCCTGCCACCAGGGAAAGGAAGGGGGGCCCCTTTGTGCTTGATCCTATTTACATGTATGCCAAAATAGCGCAACAGTTTTAGGGAATTCTAGCTGTAATTTAAATTGAGGAACACGAGTCAGTATTGCCATTTCACCTGCATAATGACAAATGGCTTCTATCCCAAGGACACAAAGTTCAGTCATTCCAGTGGCCTGTGGGCTCTTCAAATTAATTGTTGTGCAGTGAGTTAGGAAAAAGGAAAGCTAGAGTGAAAGCTAAAGTTCGCGTTCATGCTGCAAATCAATTGTTACAACTGAGTAAATAAGTAAAATAGTTTTGTTGGGGGTTTTTTTGTTTCGGTTTTGGGTTTTTTTGGGTTTTTTTCAACAAAACAACACTCTCCTTGATCTGAAACCATGCAAAGTAAAGTAACTCTCAACATAGAGGGGTGGAAGGAATGCATGACTTCATAAGGATTTCATACTTTTTTAATTGCTTGAAAAATAGTGAATCAAATACATAAAAGAGCAGAACATTTCACAGATTCATAGAAAATTAGCCTTTGATAAATTGAGATATTACCTGGTGTCCATGTTTCCTGCTCCTTTTCATTGTCCTGGTACTTTTGACGTATCTCTCAATTGCTAGAGAGATTGATACAAGTGTTATTCAAATCACCTATTTAAAAGGCAATCCAGACACAGTCCTTGATATTTTCCTGTAACTAAACATACAGTGTATTTTTCTAATCCCACATTGAACACGTTCCTTTTGTCAAACAGTTAAAAAAAAAAAAAAAGGAAAAAAAATCCGCACAAACAAAAAATCCAATATTCCAGAATTACTGTCATTTACTCTTCTGTCCTTGAAAAGCATGAACNGAAGGACTTGGAGAAAAAGAACATAAAAGCAAACAATTATATGTAAACAGACAGCTAAACACAGGAGGCCATAGTCTGAATAATAGTGTTCTATGTGGAACTTAAAATAAGCCATACATACTAGAACACACTTTGAAAAACAAATGATGCTGTGTAATAAAAATCTCTTTTCCTGTAAGAACTGCCAATACCAGTTCCAACTGCTGTTGAAGGATCTGGTTCACAATTCTGCAGAAGAAAGCTGAAAATAAATAAAAATGTAAAACTAGGGAAAACAGAAAATAACCCACATTAAATTACATATAAAAGGCTTAAATGCAAAAAATGCAAAAGTCAACCAACTCATAAGATAATTGAGAAACCCAAAATAAAAAGGAAATCTGAAGAAGCCAGTTACTATTGAATAAAAGGATGAGTGCTGACTAAAGAGACAAGTTTTCAAACCAGAAAGGCTTGTGGGATTTTTTAAAATTTTTCACTGTTATATATCTTGTATGTTAATATAGTGCATTAATACAAAAGGCAGAAAAAAGGAAGAGAAGTCTGTTCCAGTAAGTCAAAGCATCCTATAGAAGCAAAGCAAAAATCACAAAAGACAGGCAGACAAGCAAATTATTTAGAAAAAAAATCTGCCATAAGCCTTATTGTTTGGACTAATTAACATTTCTAGCTTGGATTTTTTTTTCCTCCAACCACCTCCAGTATGGCTTCTGTATCTCACCTACTATGTACAAATTGCTTCTGAAAAATACATAACATTCCTTTTATTGTTTGCCTTCTTTGGTTTCATCTCTCTTGGGAGTCTTCTCCAATCTGTACAGAAAATAGCTTTAATATAGAAAAATTATGATTTACATTAGTGACTCCTTCTCCTGCCACCAGGGAAAGGAAGGGGGGCCCCTTTGTGCTTGATCCTATTTACATGTATGCCAAAATAGCGCAACAGTTTTAGGGAATTCTAGCTGTAATTTAAATTGAGGAACACGAGTCAGTATTGCCATTTCACCTGCATAATGACAAATGGCTTCTATCCCAAGGACACAAAGTTCAGTCATTCCAGTGGCCTGTGGGCTCTTCAAATTAATTGTTGTGCAGTGAGTTAGGAAAAAGGAAAGCTAGAGTGAAAGCTAAAGTTCGCGTTCATGCTGCAAATCAATTGTTACAACTGAGTAAATAAGTAAAATAGTTTTGTTGGGGGTTTTTTTGTTTCGGTTTTGGGTTTTTTTGGGTTTTTTTCAACAAAACAACACTCTCCTTGATCTGAAACCATGCAAAGTAAAGTAACTCTCAACATAGAGGGGTGGAAGGAATGCATGACTTCATAAGGATTTCATACTTTTTTAATTGCTTGAAAAATAGTGAATCAAATACATAAAAGAGCAGAACATTTCACAGATTCATAGAAAATTAGCCTTTGATAAATTGAGATATTACCTGGTGTCCATGTTTCCTGCTCCTTTTCATTGTCCTGGTACTTTT
>VZTX01021794.1:12037-41442 GCA_013400915.1 Pardalotus punctatus | reverse complement strand
GGAGAAGCTCGGAGGGAGTCAAGGGAGGGATTTTATTTGCAGCAGGGGATGGCAGTAGCACCCAACCCGCGGTGCAGGGCGCAGAGTTTAGCTCCGTTTGGGGTGGTTTCACAGCAATATCACAGGTGGGTTCATCTGAGGAAAACACTGGAGTTTTAAAGGTTTAAGAGCACTTTGGTAGGAGTTGGCAATGACACAATGACTCTTCATCATTCTGCATGTGTCAGAATACCCTGCATTTGTCTCCAGCCTCCCCTCCCCGCAGCAAAGCTGCTGCTTTCCCCTCCTCCCCGCTCAGCTTCTCTTTAACCTCCACCACTGGAATTTTGGAAGGTTACCTCCCAAGCCTCCCGGGACAGCACCATCTTTTCCCTCATGCTCCACAGGCAGCTCTAGAATGGTACAACATTCACAGTGCAGGCAGAAATGCTGCTCTTCTGATGTTATTTCTAGCCTGGCAATGGACATGAATGGATCTGCCGAACACCATGCAGTACTTTCTGTGAAAGCCTTATGGATTTCCCTTTGAATAAGATGACAAACTCTGTGTGCTTCCAGCAGCCCCAGCCGACCCCCTCTGCCCTCGCACCAGCCTGAGCCCAATTGGAACTCTCATCTTGCACACGGACCAAATGGGATTCCAAGCAGTTTTGGTGTTTACACATCTGAAAGGGATGAGTGGCATGAGAAATCCCACACACGTCTCAGCAGCACCCAGGGCAAGGAGAAGCTGTGCTCCTTTTCTTTCAGACTGTGTCTAACACAGCATGAGATCAAACTGTTGAAAGGATGTTTTCCTCTCCTGGACTGAGACTGAAACACCACAAAACATTGTCCCACCGCAAAAATACCATCCTGCTTTTTCAGAACTTTTGGGGTTTTTTTTGCTGTTTTTAAACTTTGGAAAAGCTCTCAGCCAGGGTGCTCTGGCTGAATACACAATGTAAAATTCTGCCTCTGGAAGTCAGAATGGAGCTTAGGATGGATTTTCTACCCAATCACCTTCCCCAGCTCCTGTGCTGCACAGGCACTGCAGGGGCTGAAGGAGCTGGCTCCATGCTTCCAGCAGTTGGGAATGCTGCTGTCTCCTGAGAAGGGCGTGCCCTCCAGGTGAAGGGGAGGAATTCTGCCTCAAACTAGGGCCCAGGTCCTAGGGATAAAGTAAAGGAATTGTGGTGTTGCTGAAGATTATCTGTATTCCCTTTAGCTCAAGTGAGGATTCAGGATCATCTTTACAGGAGTCCTAAAAACTGGGAAAGAATCTTGTTTTACAGAGCTGATTCTGGTCATACTGAGAAGTTTAAAAAAGGGGAGTGAGGAAACCAAAGAGTGGCCCCTGCATTCAGCAGCATAACAAACATTCTTTAAACAAGGGCAAAAGCTTCCATGGTGCTCACCACATCAGTATCCATGGGGTTACTGCTTTTCCTCCTTTTTATTTTGAAGGACAGAAATGGAAAATAGTCTTCTTACACTCCATGGAGTCCCAATTAGAAAAATAACAATTATATGGTCAATACTATTCATACAGCTACAAATTTGCCTCAAAAAGTGGAGAATGTATTCCTGATAATGGCGAACCAGAAAGAGAAAATAAAAAGTCTAATTCTGAACTTGTTCTCTTTATAAATAAATTGCAAGAAGATAATTCATTTCTCCTATATTTTCCAGTGGTAGCCATGCTGCTCCCAGCAAAGCAATGAAAGCTGCAATATTAAACTTGCTGCTTACTCATCAATTTTCATGGGAGAGTCTCATTGGCAAGAGGCCCAGGCACAGAGGATGCTCTTGTAATCACTACTTCTACCCCAAAAAATGTTGACTATTTAATTATTAAAGTATTTCTTTCTAAGTAGTTATTTTCAACCACTGGGCCTGACAGAACTGAGAGAGCTCTTCTGTGCACAGGTTTGCTCAAAGAAAGGCTGATCATTGAAAAATAACTTCAATTTTCGTGTCTTAAGCTGGCTGTGTCCTTAAATACAAATTCACAGTTCCTTTGCCAGCAAAAGAAGGTGATATGAAGCATTGAACTTGTTATCAGGCAATGAAAAAGTTGAAGTCCCACGTCTCGTTCCCAATTTCAGTCATATTTTCTCTCCCATTGCATTTTTCATTCCCCAGTTAAGTGAGGCAAACAATATTGAGAGTATTCACAAAGGTTTGGAAAACTATTTCTGTTTGTGAAAATAGGCATTTGTTTTTGCCTGACATCCCTGTGTGTCTTGGTGATAGGCAGAAGAAAAGAGAATTAAATGCACAAATATGCCATTAATAGACAAAAGATTTTGTTTTCAGTTCTTTCTGTACCTGCCAGGTAATTTTAAATCTGGGACGCATGCATGTAGCCAACATGGAAAGGGAAGTTTTGAAGCATCTAAATATTCTTTAGACTTCCTCAGGTGCTGCTGTCTGTGCTGGGAGGTGATTCTGCCATTGCAGACCACAGCAAAAGGCCCTGACTTGCCCAGACCCCCTGGCTCTGTAGACCAGGATGTGCAGCCAGGGACCAAAAGCAATCTCCAGAACCATTTAGATCTGTGGCAAAAAACTCAAGTTGCATTGCCTGTGTAGTATCAAGAATTTTATTCCTTCAGTGCATTCAAGTATTAAATTAGTTCAGCCTCTGAAAGTAGTGGCCACTGTCTTTACAAGAAAATATGTCATTTCAGCAAACTCCACTGTTACCAAAGTGCCTCATTTATCCTGATATTAATCTAGAGCAGACTCCTCATTTCGGGTCTGCCTGGACTGGGAAATGCCAGTCCCTAACTCAGCTTCTGAACCCTTTGGGTGTTTGGGGCTGTTTTAGCCCCAACTGACCAAAGCTCAGAGCATTTTAACAGCCCTCACTCAGCTGTGCTGCAGCAACAACCAGAGGATGCAATAAAAGCTCTAGGCGCTCTTATTAGCACATATATGATAATTACTACATTTGCAAAGGATTTAAGCTTATCTCAAGCTGTCAACTCCTGCCGTTTGTGTCGTTGTGCATTCTGCTGTGTGAGCCCGTGCGGTTGGGCAGTGCCAGGCACGCACCATCAATCCTGAATAAACAGGAGGTCACAGCACTCACGTTCTCAGAGCTATTACAGAAATTGCAGGCTTCATCCCATCTCAAATCCCAGAGCTCACTTAAAAGCTCCAACCATATAATTAAATGTAGGTCAGCTTAAAAGTGGACAATTCTTTTCAGGCTTTGCACAGCGCTCCTCAGCGAAGCCTTCAGCAATTCTGCTTTTTATCTCGGAGCGCTGACAGATGGTTGTCAAAACCAGGGGCTTCCTGGCAAAAAGTTTTAAGGCAGAGAAAAAGGTACAACAGTGTAGGAGGAGATACTTAAAAGAGAATAAATCTCTAGCTTGCTTTCTTCAAAGCTAGAATCCCTCCCTTGCCTCAGACACACTGAGGCCAAGTTTAACCCAGGGTAACTCTTCTGTAGTCTAATGGCCTTACACCAATGAGTGTTTTGACCCAAACTGCTTGAGACATGCCTGGAAAAATAACCTTCTATTTTGCTCACAGTCCTGCTGCACGGAGGGAAATCTTTCTTGTCACTCCCTCCAGCTCTCACATCTTAAGTTTTGTGTAGAATTTCTCCCCTGGCTTCCTCCAGCCCCGGCAGCCACTCCTGACAAGAGCAGCCCCGCTGAGCCTGTCCATCACTGCCGCGGACTGCAGGCACGCACACATTGCTGTGAGTGTTGGGGCAGCCCGGCCGTGGCTTTGGGGTCCTGCCACGGGTTCTCTTCTCCTCAGCACACAGAGGGACTCACAGGAAATCATTGCCTGGCTTGGGGCAGGTGTGCTCGGACAGCTTTTCCACTTTTACCATGTGCTTTGAAAGTCAGGCGGCACACGCTGTACTCAGATTATTTTTCTTAAAGGAAAACTCTTCTGGGACATGAAGGGGAGGGTGGGAAAGCTGAGGAGGACAATGGAACCTGCCAGCCTGCTCAGGAACAGACACACCGTGGTGTGGCTTTACAAGGCACGGCCCGGCTTGTTTCTCACACCATATTCCTTTTCAACTCAGATCTATTTTAATCTCAATAGAACTTGGCTTTTGTTCACTTAGCACAACTAAATCAACTCTATAGAATAAGTGAAACCGTATTCATTTGCTGTACTTCAATATATGAATTTAAGTATGTTTAATACTTTTGGTCATTAAACTATTCTTGAAATTGCTTCAGTGTGAAAAGAATACACTCATTTAAATTCCCTTTTACAGTAACCTATACCCTTTCCTTATCTTTCAAAGAAAAAAGCCCAATGTGTTCTTAGTGTTAAGTATTCAGATATTCATTATCAATCTATTCTAGGAGACATCTACACATCTTAATCTTTTGTTGTGAAATCAATTCGTAATTTAATTACTGAAGATTAAAGACTGCATAATCTAGCTGCGATTTTTTTAGTAAGTGTAAAAACCAGTGAGATACTGCACCATTAAATGAGGGAATCCAATTCATGGCAATATCTAAGAAACATCATTCAAACCAAAACAACAAAAACCATTTGAGTGGACACCTAAACCTCTCATATTTAGACAAGTTCTCTGTTTCAGATGTTTTATCATTATTCAGTAGGAAAAAAGCGTTTTCTACCCAGTTTAGCGTTCAGCTAATCATCAGGCCAAGGAAAAAAAAGGCAAAACCAAACCCACCCAAACCACCAACATCCTTTGTACTGGACAATTTTCATTTCCACAGGGACTTCCCAGGTAATGGCGCTACTCAAGATGTTTAAGGCCAACTGATTATCCAAGATGTGAGCTATAACCAAGGAAAGAATCCACATTTAAGCACTTGTTTCCCACCCCCCTTTGCTCTCTCACTTTTTGCAGCACATGGCTCTCCTTCCCCAGCACTTTTACTGCAGCAAAATTTTCTGCTCTGGATCCAGTGCCATCATAGTGACTAATCCACATTCTTCCTGTATTATTATAAGCAGATTCCATATATTTCCATGTGTATGGGCATGATGCAAAGCTCTGATGTCATCACCAGGATGATTTTGCACGGATTCACACCAGCTGCAGCTTGCTTGGTTCATTCTAGATACAAATGTCTCTTACTCATGCAGGCATATCAAACTTGAGGAAAAGACTGCATTTCCCACATCTGTGTCCAGGACTTTCCAGAAACACCCACAGCATTTATCTCACTCTCAGAGCAGCCTGACAGGCTGGATCCATCCATGTCTAATCCAGCACAGCAGGCACTGCATTGCCCAGAATTCCTGGGAATCATGCAAACACAAGGAGTCAAACCCAGAGTCGCAGTCCAGCTGTTGGTGACAGCAGTGCAAACACTCTCCTGCCACAGCCAGGAAAAATGCTGAGGAAGAGAGAGGGGAAAACCTTTTCCTTCCACTGCAGCAGGTTTGGACAGCTTACATTACTTTAGAATTAGAGTCCATCTCCCTGCCCTCCCCTTGATCTTCACATCAGTATCAAAACACAAAGTGGGGCTCTTCAGCCACCACGAGCTCGGGTACAGACGGGTGCACAGCCTGTGCCACGAGAGGGACACCTGAGGTGACACCTCAGGCCTTCAGTCTGATACAGAGGAGACATCTGAGCAGGGCTGGAACAGTGCTTTCTGCTGACTCCAGAGGAACAGAGCCAATTCCTGGCTCTCCATGAGTCAAATCCCTTCATTCCCCACCTCTCAGCACCCCAAAACCACAGCTGGCACTCTGCTGTCTGCCGCTCAGCCCTGGCCGCCCTCCTTTCTTCAGTCACAGGTTAAATTGAACAAAATAAACTCATGTTTACTTGATTTCCAACTGGAAGGGGCTTTTTTCTTCTAGACACCTAGAACTGTGCATAATCCAAGTCCTAATTCTGAGCAGCCCTTCCTGATACTAAAAAACCCTACGAATACTGCCATGAAAGTCCTCCTTGAACACACTCCCACCCCTGTGAGTGGGTGGGAGCAGTTCTGCCAAAGTGGAGCTGGAACTGGGACAGCTCAGTCAGGCCACAGTGGAATATCGAGTTATTTATGCTATTACACAGCAAATATTTAAATATTAAGAGGAATATAGGTTAAAAGTAGTAACGCAGAATCAGTGGGTTCTGTTCACTCCTCTGACACAGATTAATAGAACTTTATTAGTAGATATATTATCTATACACTCAGAAAACACACCTATGCACACCTTTCTTACAGAAGGTCCTCCTTCAATAGAGCAATTACACAAATTTAAACCATCACCCATTTCTTCCAAGATATTTTTGCCACTGGAAACATAAACGATGAAAAACTTCCCAACGCTGTTTGCAAATACTGAGCATGAATTTCCAAGTTAGGCACCAATCCATGGAAACAAACCAGTGCAGAACAGAAATCCTGTGATAGATCCAAACATCCTGCAAGCAGCAGGTGTCCCCTCAGCTGGTGTGGCATCATTCACACGCTCACAAGAAAAAGCCTTCTTGTGGAATGGATAAGGACAACAATTTAAAGGAGTGGTTCTGTGACTACTCACACGCTGTTAATCCTGCACTCAGTAGCCTGTGGAGAAGCTCAGAACACTCAGTATTTGGGAATTTAAGTGAGCTGAAAGCTGGACAAACCCAGAAGTGGCAGCTGATATGAATCTGCCTTCTGATTCCCAAGGAATTAATGCTGAAGAATGTGTATTACTAAGATTTGCTAATTTGGGGATTTCTTCTTTTCTTGGTCTTTCACTGTTCTTCAAATATCTTTGGAAAAAGACATATTCTTCCTCCCAGAATTTAACATCTTTTTTTGGCACAGAGCCAAAATTGTCACAGGGGCAGTAAATTAAAGTCTTAGTTTTTTGAAACCCAGAAGGGAAAATCTGAATTTAGTAGTAAGAGACAAATCCCTTCTTGCCTCCCTCACCTTTATTTATTTCCTTTAAGACAGAACAGAATCTACTACAGTCTGTGTGCCTGTTCTATTTACAGAATGAGGTTGGTCTCCCCAGACTCATTCCTTTGGCTTTCTCCTTGGGACACACTACAGCTGGCAAGATAGAAATCTCATTAGGAAAATATTTCATTTTATGGAAATGAAAAGTCAGATGCAGAGAAACACAAACATGAGCCGTATCTCTGTATTCCAGCAGCCAAGCAAGATTCAAGGAAACCTCTGAACCAGAGAAACAAAGGTAAATGAAAACTAGAAAATGGATTTAGGAACCAATATTTATTTTTTCCAGAACCCTTGAGATTCTTTTTGAAGACAAAGCAGCATTTTAATTTAAACTATTAATTAGCATATTAACACAACTCTGTTCCAAAGTCTGGTGTGTGTGGTAGAGCCCAGTTATGTTTTCCTCCGACTGCTGCTATCATTTACTCTCTTGGAATCTTCTTCAAAACACTGGGAATTGATGATCTCAGGAAACCAGTTTAGCATTAAATGTTACCAGTAGAAAGATGAAATTATGATTAGGTAAACATAAAGAAATCATAGCCCCCTCTGCAGCAGTGGCTGCTGTGCCTGCCAGTTTGCAATCAATTTTTCAGTAATCTCCCTGGGCCTTTTTGCAATTTTCCTGATGTACACGTGGTGTGGGCTGCACTCCTGAGCCTGCTGGGCAGCGCCCGGGTCCCTTTCGACAAATTCCACGTGCTTTTCCTGCTAACTTCATCTCCAAAGTGAATTCTGAGAGCATTCCCAGATCCCACTGATCTGCACCCGGGTGAAAATCCTGCAGTTTCTCCAGGAGAAAGGAATTCTGCAAGCCCTTCACATGGACTTTGTTTCAGTAGGACATGAGGTATTTTAAAAATTATTCAATCTTCATTCCTCAGAAAATAGGGAATGCTGTTTTGATGGTGCAAAAACCCACTGAATGATTTCTGTTATGTATAACTGGTATTTTATGACAGGTATTTATTAAGAGGTATTGGTATTAGGTACAAACAGAATGGTTGCCACCTGCATCATTGATTTTATACGTGGCAGAGAATCGTGGAATTGTTTAGGGACCTTGGAGATATCTCCTTCCAGCCCCTCTCCCATGGGCATGGCAAAGTGAAAACTTCATGGAAGCCACTCCAGAAAAGCAAAACAACAGAAATTTAGTAACCCGAAATAACAGCACTGGAAGAAAGGATCCCTTCTGAACGGGCACAAAGCTGTGGCGATGATTTACATGCAAGTCTCAATTTCATCTTTAATCTGTTTTCATTTTCTGTGGTCTGCTTCCATTCCTTTTGCTTAGAATGCCAGTCTCTCTTTCTCAACATCAAGGGAAAAAAATTCTATGATTCTACTTTAAAGTTCTGGTAAATTTGGGTTTCAATCATCACAGGGAAGGACTTAATTTATTCCCAGGCATTTTTATAAATGCCAAGCCAAGAGGAATACAGGGTGCCCTCAGAGTGCATTAGAGTTCCATAAAATGGGCTTCATATTCAGCCCTGCAGGAGCCTATTGATCATTGCCAATAAATCACCATTAACTGGGTCTCCAATTAATTCTTCAATCCAGCAAAAGCAAGTGTTCTTGTCACCACAAGAGAAGAATTCCCCTGCATCACTGCACTTGAAGAGCAAAGCACAAAAGTCTGGCCACAAATTATATTTGAAGAAGAAAAGGAAAATATCTACTTCCAACAGAAGTTGGAAGAGAGGAATTTCTATTTTTTTGCTAAAAAGATTATTCACCAAATTTGTGTTACAACTGCTGATACAGCCCAGTATGGACAGAATAATAAAATTATTCTAATAGAGTAGAATTATTTTTTTTTAAAACCCACATTTAAACTAAATGGCTATATATAATCAAAGTTAAATTATCCAAAATTACGATTTTTTTTCCAAACTATGAAAATTTTTTTTTAAAAAAAAGTCAAATTCAAGAATTTGTTAATCAGCCAACATTTCTGAGGTTTCTGCATAGATAAGGTCTGGGACAGGTCTGTGGACGGCATCACCCCAAGGGCTTTAAGAAGCCACCAGAGTCCTGCCCAAACGAACATTAACCTTGGTCCAGCTGTGCATCAGCACAGCAGTGCTGCAAATCAAAAACTTCAGTGGACCCTTCCCAGCACAAAACACGGCAGAGAAATTCAATATAAAGGATCAAAATAGGAAATTCACAATATTGAATAGCATTGCCCTCTCAGCTTTAATGCTGTACAATAACCTTGCTTTAGCCAGGACGGGCAGAGGGCCTGGAGAGTGGAGACAGCCACCACAGGTTTAGTTCTGGTGTGAAAGAATAAGTTGAAATACTCAGAAATAAAGAAGCACTGAAAATGGAGCAACCTTAAGTATTTGTTGTTAAGTACTGAGTTTGTCACTTAATATTACTTATCATTCTTCTTTTCCTGGTCTAATACCAGCATGACTGACATTTTTCCATTTCCGTAGCGTCAAGTCTGTAATGCTTAAAATATCTTGTGAAATACAATGCTCAACTTTGTCAGCTCCTGAGTTATCAGCATACAGGGAAAATAATGCCTGTGTCATCAGCAACCTTGTGTGTCACCCAAGGGTAAAACAGCCAGCACGCTTCCTTTTCTCCACCTGCTTGATAAATTAAAAAATGCAGGCGCTGATCATCAGTTTCCCAGAATGATTTCTCTCCCCTCGATGGACTTGCTCAAGTGTGAGAGCAAGCTGGAGATGTTTGTGTGCTGCAGCCAAAGCTGTCCCCAGCCGGATGCCCCCGGACATCTCCTGCTGCTGGGACACATCACAGGCACCAGAATGACTGGCACCGCTCCTTTGTTTCATAGCAGAGTAAATAAGATTCCTTTGGAAACTAACAGACAATTCCACCTGCTTTTCCCTGGAAAAAAAGAGTGATAATGCCATCCCCGTTCAAGGCTGCTTTCCTAGGCCTCATCAATCCCCTCTAAGTGCTTTATGCTGCATTTTCCCTCACCTTTAGCTGGGAGGATGCAGATGGCCAGGACAACAGGAGGAGGGGAAAAAATTAAAAAAAAATGAAAAGAAAGAGATTTTTTTCCTCCCCAAAATTCTCATTTAACCTTCATGCAGAGGGAGAGGCCTGTGGGAGGTTCCTGCAGCATCATGCTCCAGGAGCTCACCTTGGACCAGAGACCTTGGTGACACAGCCTGGGGTTGTGTCACCGACCCAAACGGCTCTGGGCAAGGCTCAGGTTGGCCATTGGGAAGAATTCCTTCATGGAAAGGTGATTCCATATTGGAATGAACCGCCCAGGGAGGTTTGGGGTTCCCATCCCTGGAGGTTTGGGGTTCCCATCCCTGGAGGTTTGGGGTTCCCATCCCTGGAGGTTTGGGGTTCCCATCCCTGGAGGTTTGGGGTTCCCATCCCTGGAGGTTTGGGGTTCCCATCCCTGGAGGTTTGGGGTTCCCATCCCTGGAGGTTTGGGGTCCCCACCCATGGAGGTTTGGAGTCCCCATCCCTGGAAGTTTGGGGTCCCCATCCCTGAAGGTTTGGAATCCCCATCCC
This sequence comes from Pardalotus punctatus, assembly GCA_013400915.1. NCBI lineage: Eukaryota > Metazoa > Chordata > Aves > Passeriformes > Pardalotidae > Pardalotus > Pardalotus punctatus. Next base: position 31,012 of record VZTX01021794.1, on the reverse strand, counting down.
TGGAGGTTTGGGGTGCCCACCCAGGGAGGTTTGGGGTCCTCATCCATGGAGGTTTGGGGTGCCCACCCAGGGAGGTTTGGAGTCCCCATCCCTGGAGGTTTGGGGTTCCCATCCCTGGAGGTTTGGAGTCCCCATCCCTGGAGGTTTGGGGTCCCCATCCCTGGAGGTTTGGAGTCCCCATCTCTGGAGGTTTGGGGTTCCCATCCCTGGAGGTTTGGAGTCCCCATCTCTGGAGGTTTGGGGTTCCCATCCCTGGAGGTTTGGGGTCCCCATCCCTGGAGGTTTGGAATCCCCATCCCTGGAGGCTTGGAGTGCCCACCCAGGGAGGTTTGGGGTCCTCATCCATGGAGGTTTGGAGTGCCCATCCCTGCAGGTGTCCAGGGAAGGGCTGGACGTGGCACTCGGGGCTCTGGGCTGGGGACAAGGTGGGCATTGGGCACAGCTGGGACTCCAGGGGCTCCCAGATTTTTTCTAACTTAAATGAATCGGGGAATCTGCAGCACAGCCAGGAGCCTGAAGACTGAAAATTTTGTCTCTCACATACAAACAGGATTTGGTCCTTAGAAGGGCTGAGTACACTGTACTCCTGGAGACTTCAAATTACAAATAAGTGAAGCCATGCGTTTTTTTTTTGTTGTTTGTTTGTTTGTTTTTGTTTTGGTTTGGTTTTTTTGTGGGTTTTTTTGTTTGCTTGTTTGTTTGTTTGTTTTTTGTTTTGGGTTGGTTTTTTTTCATGTATAGTGCTGCTTTAGGCCTGTTTTTCCTCATTTTCACTTGAATTCTACTTCTCCACACTACTATTTGCCATTTAAAAAAAAACAAAACAAATAAGCTGACCACCTGATACCAGTAGAACTGTTCCTAAACCTGTTTCAAAACTTTCATAAACTATATGGAAGGCATTTAAAAACTAAAAAAGCCTAATAACATTCTCTTCCTTTGAGACTCCAATCCCACATAAACATCCTCAACCTCTTCTTCTCCCCGTGTACCTCCGAACGTGTCCTCTGTTCAGAGCAGAAAATTATGTATGGGCAGGAAGTCTTGTGCAGTTTAAAACGTGACCAAATATGATTCTTTTCTTCCCCTCATTCCCTTTCCACCAAATGTAGCTGGCAGTGTGTCCTAAAGGTACAAATGCATCGGGAAGAATAATTAGCTGGGGCTGTTCCAGCTGTTGGGTACAGCTACCTCCACTGAGAAGTTTTATTTCTGCCCAACAAAAGAAGGTGAAATCCCCAACAAAAGCATCCTCTCGGAGGCGCCTCTGAAGAGCTGAATGCTGCATTATCAAATCTCCATGGCACACTGATCCTGGGGACACCGGGGACTAATTGCCACTGAGATGAAAGAATAAAATGTGACACTGCTCGTTTCAGCACACCCAAAAATGCATTCTAGGAAGATTGGCAGGAAAAGGTGCACCTTGAAACACCATGTGAGAAATTAAATGCTCCTGTCCTGGCAGCATTGGATAAATAATAATGAAAGCTGAATTACAAAATAATTATTACTGCTAAAATAAAAAAAATAGAAAAATACCATGTCTGTTTCAAAGGCCCAGGTGTTTTATAATTTTTCCTTACTGAAGTCAGACTGCTTTAATTTGTGTTAGCTGACAACCTAACACAGCTTTAATGCTTGCAGTGCACTGAAAAAGATTTTTGTAATGTGCAAAAAAGCCATTCTATACAGACTCCAGGCATGTTCAGATCAACAGAATCGGCTTCATTCCAGAACAGGTTTTCATTGCTTAATCAGAAATCTGCTAAAATTGATGAACAAAAAGTTTTACAGGACGTCTGCATTTGGAAAGTGGTTTTCCCCAAGTTGCCCAGCTTTCACACAACAGGTTCTTTTCAGTGCATGGTTTTGTTTCATGAGAAGCACAGCGTGATTCGGGTTGGAAGGACCTTACAGACAATCGCCTTCCAAACTTACCATGGGCAGGGACACCTTACTGGATCAGGTTGCTCCAAGCCCTATCCAGCCTTTGACAAGTCAGAATTTCTCCCTCTTTTATATAGATTATATAATAATAACTATGTATTATCCAAATATATCCATAATTTCACAGCATAATGGAAGTTACAAAGGGTTTTTTATAAAGACTTTGCTCAGAACGAGGATCCCCACATGACACACTGCAATGCGTATCTCTGTTTATTGCTTCCAACCCAGCCAAGGGGAGATTTTATAAGAGGAAAGAAGGTGACAAACTGCCAGTGAAAGTCCAACATAATAATCTTGTCAGGAATTCCTTAAAAATAAATTTGAAAAAGTTTTCAAGTAGATGAAAAGATATCAAAATTCATAATAAGTTTATCACAAAAGCCAGCTTAGAACAGGACAACAAATTGTAGACAAAAGGAGATCTGAACTAAATCCCCTGGCTGAGCAGCTGCCTGTCCTCACAGGTGACATTTCAGTTCTCTTCAACTGTGAAAGCCAAAGGAGAAGCGAAACGCTCATTAAATGGAACATGGAACAGCTCAGCCTGGCTTGCAGCTTTCGCCTCCAACAAGGAAAGAGCCAAAAGTGGCGGAGAAGGTCGGGGGGTGCAGGCGGCAGCTCCTCCCCTGGGCAGGAGCACAGCATCTCTGACACCCTGCAGGCACCAAGAACTGCAAAAACCTGGAAAAGCTTTCGAGCCTCACCCGTGCTGAGCCCCCAAGGCCTCCCGAAGCTGCTGTGGCCCCGCAGCTGAGCAGGACGTTTATCTCAGAGCGAGTCTCACGGGAGCGCGGTTCATCTCCGTCCCTGAAGTTAACACCATTAGAAGATATATTTCCTCGATGATTAAAAATTAACCACAAAAGTATTTCAAAGCTTTTGAAATAACTCCGAACTAATGAAGGACTAATTACTTCACTACATGTCTTCATATAATAATGTATAAAAAATTGGTGTCAACTGGCTTATGTCAACTCCTGCATCAGTTAATTACATGTTTGCCATCAGTCATCCACAGTCACAATTAAAATATGAGAATATTGTTATAATTAGTTTTCTGGTTTAGAGCAAGAGACAACTGAAGGAAGCATTAGAGCTTGGTCGGCTCTTTTTTTGTTGCTAGGTTGCCACAATCATTAGCACCATTTGAGGGTCAGCTCCATGGGCAGCTGGCTGATGGGGCTGAAATCTCTGAGCCTTCATTCACCTTTAGGAAACTCTGGGGGGTAGCAAATGTAAGTCCACAAATTCCAATTTCTTCCTTCTTATTTTTTGAAATATCACGAGCAATACCTAGTTATTTATCAGATCAAATACACTGAAATGTCTTGTGGGAAAAAGTCTAACACATGAAATTAGCAGGCAACCACCACCCCTGTTTTCATGGAGATAAAGACCAAGTAGGACTGGAGAGGAGGAACCTTCATCCCCCCGACTGGTGGGGGAAAATCTGCATATCAGAGGTTTGAAATCAGATGTAGCAACTGCCCAAATGTCATTTGAGCCCTACATTGTGAGCAAATCCCATGGGAACAGCTCCACTGAATTCCCTGAGTTTCTTACACAAATAATTAGCTTGGTTTTAAAAGCTGGTTTGTTTTGTTGGGTTTTGGTTTGGTGTTGTTTTTTTTTTTAACCAAGCATGAATACATTACAGCCTCTCTATCTCAGAAGCTTCCCAAATACAAATAAGCAATTTCAAGGAAAAAATTGGTCTGTAAGAACCAGAGCTGCTGTTCTCTGGCTCCAAACTAAATTTACTGCTTCTGCAAGGCTGGAAGTCAAATCCAGCTGACATGAAACAGGCAAAGAGAGACAGAGAGGACACCAGGAGCTATGCAGAGCCAGGGGATATGGCAAGGTCATACCTTGGACTTTGAGGCATTCCCCCCGGCCCTCCAGAGAATGAAATCCTTACAACAAAATAGAACAAAACATACACAGAACAACAGAAAAATCAGCACCACCACCACAAATGTACGCACACATGAAAACAGAGATGTTTATCTATGGGCCAAACCTATTTTTCTCAGAAATATCTTACTCTAAAATTGTTTCTGCAAGGGGACAGTCTGGACCAAAACTGGGGATGGTGTAGTTTTGAGATTAATGGAACTGGAAACTGGATATCAAGAAACTCCTGACACAATAATTTCTGTATTTTTAAACAAAACAGTTTATATTTTTTTTTCAGTTCCCCAGAATAGAGTAGTGAAGTTTAGGAAGAGCTGGATTCCATTTCATTTGCAGAGCTAACTCAGGAGTTTTTCAGATCGGGAAGGGAAGGGAAGGGAAGGGAAGGGAAGGGAAGGGAAGGGAAGGGAAGGTCTCCCTGCAAAGAGTCGGGGGCACCTCTCACTTCAGAACCACTTTTTGCCTCTTAGGAGCTTTTACAGATCTGCTCCCCACACCTCTGCAGAGTGAATCCTTTTCAACTGCTGTGCAATGCCCTGGAGTGAACTGGAAGCATGATGGGCACGAGGAGGAAGGATGAACTGCATCCTGTGCACTGCTGGGGGATGTGCCCCAGCACAGCCCTGCTGTGTCCGTGCTGCCCTCGCAGGGTCCTGGCTGGGATGGGCTGGGGAGGAGACCCCAGCCTGCCTGAGAGAACACCTGAGCTACTGGAACCAGTGTGGGCATAACCAGAAGCCTTTCCCGGAGCCTGCGTGCCAGAGCTGCTCTCCACAGCCAGGACTGAGTCTGTTTGTTCCCAACGGGAGCCCCTCCATCCCTGCACACACAGCCCCAGCCACGGGGTGAGGCGATGAACATCAGCAAGCACAGCCTGTTTCACATTTTAACCCATCCCCATTTGCAATCAGAAGAAAGCAATTGGATTGCCATGTGCACATAAAGAAACTCGTGGGTACTGGTTTCCTTAGCAAGACAGCCCGGTCATTGTAACACGTGGTGGAATTTCAGCCCCAACTGAAGCACCTGAGCTGCTCAGATGCCATTTTCTGATGATAATGAATCTGAAACTCCTCAAAAAGGCTGAAAAAAATCATCAGAGGGTGGGGAATGCCAGTGAAAGGAATAAGGGAGTGTCTTTACAAAGAAATGGCTGGTAAGGATAAGACCTGAGTCTGCTGGTAAGGTAACTTTGATACTGAGAGATAGAANNGGGGGGATGTACATTAATTAGGCGTTCCGGGAAATCTGTACCTCTCGAGTACCTCAGCCAACGGGGAAAAGAGAGAGGGAACCTGCGGTCGGGAATTCGGATAAAAGAGGCTGCGTCCTCTGTCAATCTGAGAGAGACCCCATGGGAAATGCCCATGACCTCTCCCTTTATTCATGAATAAAGCTACAGGACTCCTCTGTCTCCTTTTTGGACACACACCTCTGGCATTTGTGGATTAATTTTCCTGACACCAGAATCAGGCGAGGGGAAATCCCTGGTGTAAGCGACTGGACACATGACAGCTTTAGACACTTGCATTCCTCAGTCCACTCTTGGTCATTGTACAACATACTCTGGTTGAAGTAAAGCTTGAAAATCAGAAACATAATTAGAAAAGCTGTTTAAAGTGCTTCTCTCAACCACTCCTCATGTTTTAAAAAAGCATCTTTGAAGAAAAGAGTTTTAAAAAATCATGAAGAAGCTTTAAATACTAAACATTGTCTCTATTTAGAGTTACAAATTATTCATTTTACCTTCAAAACTGTACATTCACTGTGAGGGTGCAGTACATAAATCACTAGGAAATATGCTCCTACTCTGCAGGGTTGAAATCCAGTAATTTGAATTGCTTTTAGAAAGATATACCGATTCTTGTTAGTAGGGCCTCAAAGAAAATGCCATTTTAAAATTTGTATGTAAAATTTCCCAGCCCCAGCTGGGATTTGTCCTTGTCACGGAGCACTGGGGGTGCTCATTCCCCAAGGGACTCCAGCATTGCTTTGTGCTCTGCTCCTGAGGATGGGACAGCCCAGGGAGGAATTTCATATAAAATACATTGATGACAATTCTCTGCTGGAAGGATTTAAATAGAAGAAACTTCTTGGATAAAAACCTCTGATGACTGATGTTGCAACACTGAGGTTGAAGAGAGTTTTGACATCTTCATTTATGAACCCAAAGTCAAATGATTCTTCTTTTTCTCTCTCTTTTTTGTTGTTCTTTCTTTCTTTCTTTCTTTCTTTCTTTCTTTCTTTCTTTCTTTCTTTCTTTCTTTCTTTCTTTCTTTTTCAGCACACAAGCCATAGAAGTTGTGCCAACTAGAACTGCCAAAAAAGTGTGCTGAACCAGACTGGCTCTACAGAGAGTCCTGGAAAGTGGAGATACATTAATCCAAGTGGGATTTATAAGTTGAGCATATATAACTGAGGGAGGGGAGAACAGAAAAAGGAATATCTTTACTCACTGCATGACAACTTAAGAACCTCGTGCCACCCCAGCCAAAATGCCAGAGATTAATCAATCTTTATTCAAAAAAAGAGAGACTCCTCTGCTCTCTGTTATAAAACTGAACAGATGCTAATAGCTTATGTCATTGGGTTGAAAAGTCAAACACAACAGATTTAAAAAATCAAATAAATGCAAGTGGAATATGCCTGGGGCTTGGGGCAGCAGCAGGTACAGGGAAGCTCTCAGTACCACGGGCTCGGGGTGGTTTTCAGCTGTCAGCCACTGCTGCTCAGAGCCAGGGCTGCAGCACGGGCATGGAACGGTTTCCAGTGCCTCCCAGTGCCCGTGCGTCCCCAGCTGCTGCTGGGGGAAATCCAAATTGTGAGGAGTGAAAATAAAAGCTTCTCCTCTGTAGCCTGCGCAATAAACCACATTAAAGTGACATCCAGCATCTCCACCAGCAAAATGTGCCTCACTCCATCTACTATTACTCAGTAACTTGAATTTTACTATCTCTGAATGAGGAAAGAAAGAAATAAATACACAAGAGAGATTTAATAAATTAAGATGGAAACATCCCCAAAAAATAATGCAGCTCACAGATGTGGGAGAGGAAAAAGGAGAAAATACATGAATCATTTAATGTCATGTATAAAAACAATGAGATGGAGTTGTGTAAAAACAGACCTAAAATGGATTATTCAACTACTCAGCTTAAAATCCTAATAGTCAATAAATACAATAGTTGTCCCAACTTGCTCTGGTTTTAATTAGTAAGTCCTTTCAAATAAACATCACCAAACAGGCAATAGAATTTCATGTGTATTTCCTCTGAGAACAGTTTTGAAGATCTGTTTATTGCTAAAGAACAATTTGATGACTAGAGATCAAAATATACAATAAAATTTAAAATTGTGATTAGGTAAAAGACAAATATACAGCATCTTAAAGTTCATCTTTCCCCCAGCAAAAAAGCAGAAATCCCCCCAAAAACCAAGCCTGCTCTACATTTTATGGACGTTTATATACCTGACTGCATCTGCTGTCACATTTTCTGGGATATTCTTTCCCCAAAGAAACATCTCCTTCCTGATATTTGGCATTATCATCTACAAGTAAAAGTCCTTGGTGTCAAGGCATAGAATGTCAAAAAGCTGCAACTATTAAATGCTGATTTTCATGTCCTCCTATCAAAACTAAAATCTCATTGGTAAATATCCCATTTGAGTTCTATCAATCCAGTCCTGGTCCTGTCTGCAGATGAGAAGTTACTGGCCAAATCCTTGTCCTGAATTCATTAAGGATTTGGAGGTTGATTGCAGTGGAAACAGGGGTCCATAATTTCTTTATTCCAGTTCTACTGAGAGTCTTTGCATACACCAGATTTGGCCTATATTCCAAATTTCCAGCTTCTCCGATGCTCAGGTCAGTTCGTTCAGGGTAAGTGAACAACTGCCACACATTTTACCAGCCTTTGGCTTGGTCCTCAGAAATAAGATGTGCAATTCTTTATGGATCAAGGTTACTTTTGCACCATAATTTAAAGAGCTGCAGGGCCCCTCTGTGAGCTCAACCCTCTGAGTGCCCACAGTGAGGTCCTGGCACTTCCTACAGCAGGAAAATAACCCCCAAAAGAGCCCCCAAATGCAGCGCTGCATTGTTCCCCATTCCAGTAACTCAACCTCATCCTCCCCCTTAAGAAATAAAGAATGAACTGCAGAAAACTTTAATACAAAATTAAAAGTTGAATGAGCACTACCTTAAGGGACATTTCTTCATGTACATCTAAGGTTACTGTGAGACCAGACACGGGCGGTGCCAGGACAGTCCCAGTTTATTTGACTAACAAATTATCCTTTTAACAGCAAGGCAGATTTGCTTCCAGCAGAGACACATTTAAGAAAGGCTCGATGTGACATCGTTGTTGCCCTCAGGTGCAATTTCTTAACCTTTATGAACTGCAAGATGTGAACCTAGGATTGCTATTCTGCAATTAAAATAATTGTAAAATCACGCGTGTGCACAAAGAAGAAGCTCAAGGTTACAAGGGCAAGCTAAGATTTTTCTAATTCTTAACCTTTAAGACCTGACTTTAAAAAAAAGCTTGTAAGGCTGAAGAGCAGTTTTTTAACCTTGATATTAGGAGCATAAAAGTTTTTTCCTAATATGTATTTTGAGTTGGCAAAATAGCTATGTCTAAGCTTATCTCCTACTACACTGATTAGAGATGAGATGCTGTCCATTATTTGAACACTGCTGTATCCTGTGGATAAATGTTGGCAAAAGTGAGCAGATCACAGCTCCAAGTCCCAGATAAATTTTGAGATGAGGACTCTGGAGCAAAATGCCCAGAAGAAGCTGGGAAGTGTCACGTTGACAAGTGTCAGAGGTTGATTCATGAACCGGGGATGGCGATTCAAAGGGCACAGCACCCAGCCGGCTGCGGCCTCATTCCCAAACTCTGGGTTTCCAGAACTTCTGCTTCTTCCAAGTGCTTGAAACGCCCTCCAAGGAGTGAAATGGGGATGCTCTAAGCTTGGCAAGAGGCAGCAACACCGAGGACAAAGTGTGCCTCCCGTTGTGCAGGCGCGTGTGGGGACAGACGGCACCGGGAGCTGCTTTTCCCTGCTGAATTCCCACGCCTGGGGAATGGCAAAGGAGCTGCTGTTCGTGCTCCTGCACAGATGGGTGGGAGAGGGACACCATGGACATCCCATAGAGCTGAGCCAGGGCTTAGACAAAGCCAAGAAGAGAGTTTGTGGAGTTTACTGCCTCCCAGTAAGGGAAAAAAGCAGAATTTTAATTCTCAAATGTCTGAGTGAGGTATTGAACATTCAAGAGCAGGGCTACCGGGGCTCTCCTTGGACACACACTCCCACCTGCATCAGGGGGGCTGTGCTGGGGCAAACAGCTCCTGCAGACATCCAGGATGGGAGTGATCCAGCAGCAAACAACCAAGCAGCAAAACAAAACCACTCCGGCACCTCCCTGGTTTGCACAACAGCACCAACTCCATTATAAACAAGAGGAGAAGGAACTGACAGAATGAGAAAGAAGGGAGAGCAGGGGCTGGGCTCTGGAGCCAGAACTTCCATCAGGAGTTATTTGTCCCAGTGGATCTGCTAATCCTGTCTGGATATTCAATATAATAACGTTATTCAATATAATTCCTTAGAGAACATAACTTTGTCAGGCATTTCTCATGATGACTCTGGTCCAAGTTCCTGACTGAAAGTTTGCTTTCACCTGTGCTTTTAGACCTCACATGGTAATATTCAAACCTAAACATCCCAGAAGGCTCAGAAACCAAGCACATAATTTAAAAAATATCTGCTCAGGAGACCTTTCCCACCTCTACCTACTTAACATCAAGAAATGCAACTTTTTTGTAAAATGCTTTGAGATTATATGTCTATATTTTTATATATTTATATATTTACATATTTACATTTATATGTATTTATATAATTATATATATAAATAGATATATATGTATATATTTTTATATTATATATTTCATATTATATATTTATATATTTATATATTTATATATTTATACATTTATATATTTTTATATTTTTATATTTTTATATTATATATTTATATATAAATATATATTTATATATTTATATACACATCTCTGCATAAACCATAGAGGAGTTTCAGGAATTGACCATTCCACACAATGTGGAAGTTAAAGCAATTTCGAAATTCCCCCCTCAGCCATAATTTGTGGAAGTACCCTCTGTTTTGGCAGCTCTAATCTTGCCTGGGGTGCCTGCTGGCAGCCCTTGAGCAGGTCACCCCAGGATTACAGCACTGCGATTTACAGCAGTGCAAACAATCAGCCGAGCAGGACCAGGAGCTGCTTTCCCTTCCCTCCTGTGAGAATCAGAGATAAGGGCTCAGCCCCTCCTGGCTCCACGGCACAACCCCGTGAGTCTGTTCAAGGTAAAAGTGCCGTCAGCTGGCACAACTCCCAGGGTCTCGTTCTGGCTTTATGGGGCTTTTCACTGCTACAGCTGTCAAATTAGTGACAGTTCACTGTGGCTTCTTGATGTGCTCTCCTGAAAAAAGTACAGCCAAGGCTGGGCCCATCTGATCTCATTTTTCCTCCTCACACTGCTCTGAACTGACACTCTGGATGTGTTCCCTTCCAACACTTCAGGGAAGTGAGAACTCCGCAGTGGGTCTGAGAGGTTCAAGATAAGTTCATTAAGCCAATTTGTTAATCATCTCCATGAACTGTGCTCTCATTTCTTACGAGGATTTGTGTAATAGATTTTATAAAACCTTAATGAAAATCTAATTAGAGCTAAAAGTCTTGGAAAGATTTAATTCTTTTTATTTTTTTTTTCTTCTTTCTCCTCCTCCTATTTTTCCACCCTTTTAATTATGAATTGTAGGAATGGACAAAAAGGGACAGTAAAGAACGGGACAGTAACAAAGAACACTGCAGATTAAGCTTCAAATTTTCAGCATTTTTCTTTCATATTGAAGGGCATCCACAGCAGCAAAGCTGATCAAATTCAGGATGTTTCTGTGCACTGATACTGCACTGCAGGAATGGCTGTGATGGGAGATATTCACACAAGAGTCACAGCACCAGACCCTCACAGCTCTTCTGGTCAGTGTTCCACTCAAGGAACTCAATGAATAAATAAAAATGTCACTTTTCAAAGATGCATCTCAAGGATGCCACTCCACAGCTCTCTCTGGCCTCAGCAGCTGAGGATCAGCCCCTTTCAAAGTAATTTTAGTCGTTCCCCCTTTCCTCCAGCCACAAATTCTGCACCAAGTTTTAGGGTGGGTATCTCAGCATGCAAACACAGCCTGAGGATCCCAAACTCACTGCTGTGGGATACACAGCATGTCAATCATCAAACTGGGCTTGGAGCAGCCTGGGACAGTGGGAGGTGTCCCTGCCATGACAGGGGTGGGATGGGATGAGCTTTAAGGTCCCTCCCAACCCAAAGCACTCCGTGATTCTATTTGAACTGGTGATCAGATATAGTGGAAAGAGACAAAGCTGCTGATTTTACCTCAAGAAAAAAAGAATCAGGGCCAAATTCAGTCTTTAAGTCATTGATTTTGCAAAGCACCAGTATTTTGCAACTGATTTAAATATCAGCTCACAATATGATTCACCAATCCACATATGGATGCCAGGAGATACAATTACTTCAAATATTTGCAGATTTCATGTAAATACGGAGAGGAAATGGGTTCTATATATCATAATTCTATGTGTCATCATACCCAAAAATAGAAGGACAAAGTAACTCTTTTCCAACTCTTTTCTCCTTCACTTAATACCTTTGTTTCTAAACATGCAAACATAAAGTCTTCAAGAACACAAATTGATTTGGGAGTTTTAGGGGTATTCTTTCCTTCCCCCCAGAACTACATCTGTGTGATGCAGGGATTTTGTGCTTGTTTTGTGCTCTTTGGAAGACTTTTTTCCCCACCTCCCTGAAAAAGCCAGGTTTTTCACCAAGTTTTATAGATGAAGACACTACTAAGTAGACTCTTCAAAATATCCAAATATGGATTTAGAACACAAACACAGCAACCTTATTATTGCTTATTATTAAGCATCAGAAACTAGAGAGAAAACTGCCAGGCTTTACTCCTCACCTAAACAGTATGCAAGATGTCAAAGACCCTGAGGGACCAAAATAATTAAATCAATTTGTCCTGTGATTCAATAGAAACAAATGACAAATAGTTTCAGCTGAAAGGAACAAACAAATGCACCGACAGGGAACCAGATCCTGAGGTCTTTGTTCAGCCTTAATCTGGCAACTCCCACTGAGATCCCCTGACTTTGCTGGAAGATGTGAGGAGTTGGAATTGAACAAGGCCGTGAGGATTTTCCCGTGAATAGATTCCATCCAGGAGCATCAGACAGACAGAGCCGGGTGTCAGGCTGGATAATGCAAAACACAGGCTAACAATGAAACTCTGTCACATAAAAAGTGATGCTATTTAGGTCACAGCACTGAGTATGTAAAATAAGCACGATTATCGCAGCGCCATTAGATCTCAGCCGGAGCGCCCGTGTTTGGGAGCAGCGGGCTGGGGAGATGGACACATCAGAGGGACCTCAGAGAAAAGCATCTCCGGTGATAAAAGCTTGGGAAAATAAAAACTGTGCTCTGAGAAAACACCGCATGGTAAGGAAACTTTACAAAGACTCTAAATGGGAAAAAGTAAGGAAGTCACTGCAACAAAGTTGTCAGGGTTCAGCTCGGTAAAATTCTTTTCTAAACCATTTCCAGCATAAGTAGTCACTGGTGCCATGCAGGAAAATATGTAATACTAATAATGTTCATCTACTGCCTAAACTATGGCAGTTCAGTTGAAAACTTGTAAATTGAGAGTACTTGGTGTTAATCTCTCCTGTCCCATCCAATGCACCGATTATACTGATGGAGAAACACAGCATTTTTCTGGAAATAATGATAGAGAATGTCAGTGTAGTTAGTCAACTGGAGCCTACTAACTTCACTCCACTTTATAATCACAGAATCGTTGAGGTTGGAAGAACCTCTAAGAGCACTGATTTCAACCATGAACCCAACTCTGCCAAGGCCACCCCTTAATCCCTGTCCCCAAGTGCCCTGGGACTCCCCCAGGGGCCTGGCCAGCTGGACCAGCCTGGACAACCATTAAGAATTTTTTCCCAATATCCACCCTGAGCCTCCCCTGGCCCAGCCTGAGGCCGTTCCCTCTCCTCCTGTCCCTGTTCCCTGGGAGCAGAGCCCGACCCCCCCGGCTGTCCCCTCCTGTCAGGAGCTGTGCAGAGCCACAAGGTTCCCCCTGAGCCTCCTCTGCTCCAGGCTCAGCCCTTTCCCAGCTCCGTTCCCTTCTCCCTGCCACGTTTTTCAGGTTTTTAAGATTTACAAAACCTCAGAAGTTTAAAACTCCTTTGAGCTCATTTTTGAATGTCCAGAATGAACAGACCCATTATGGTAGGGCAAAATTTGACCACTGGAAAAAGAGCACTTTACATTTACCCTCAACAATTTCGGGGTGTTTAACCCATTAAAGCAGCAACTCAGGGCCATCCTAAATCCCCCTCAGAGCGCTGTCAGCTCTGAGCTGCAGCCCTGCTAATTAAACCCAGAAAAACAGGAGGGAGGGACCCAAGACAGACTAATGAGATCAGGAGCAACATCCTACCAGCATGTCAACACTTTCCCTGGGCTTTCCCAAATATCTCTAGTAAAGCAGAGAGAGGCTCCTTCCCAAGAATAAAAGGGCAATAAAAAGCTTTCTAATGAGGTGAGAGAAGGCAAACAGGACACAGAATGCAAACAAAAATCAGACTGCATTAAGGCACACATTTTAAGAGTGAGGGAAAGCAACCAGTGGAGCAAACTATCAAGAGCGACGACTAGAGGACTTCAAAACATGATTTCCTTCTTTTTTTCCCTCAGGTAGGGTTGCAAACTCACATACAAATGTCCAGCCGGGTTCAACACAGTGATAACTTACAGATGAAGCCATATAAGAGGTGATCATAAATTTTCAGCATCCTTCTGGCCTCACACTTCCTAACCTAAATTAAAAACGTATTTGATGCTGTGCTGCAGGTCTGGTAAATATAGAGTCTTTGTTACACTGACTGCAAGCACAGGGAGGTGACATACTGCTTTTGAAGTGCCCTTTCAACTGAATACAGGAATACAACTCGGTGTGGGAGGCAAATTGAGAACACTGCAATATGCATGGTAGGAATAAACAGCAGCTGTCTACACATACACAAAAGCCCACCACCAAATTACAGCCCAGGATCCCAGGCTGCCCCCTCTCCCTGCCAGGATTTGCTTTCTGCGCTGGCAGCATGAAATGAGGAGGTACTGGAGGACACAATGCTGGCAGAACACAAGGAAAACACTTCTTTCCCTAGGCATGGATGAGGAATTTTATTATTTATATGGCAGGGATGACACAGGAGGCGTTGTGATCATAAGGGACTATTTTAGGACATGTGCAAGCCCATCGGAATGGCTCTATGGCCGTACTTTGCTGCTTTGTGGAACTTGAGGGGCTGATGTTGGTGACACCTTTTCTCAGCACTTCAGAAAGGATTCTCTGTTTGTTTTGTGTAGACTTCAATTGGCACCCCCAGTGGGGTTTTAATTAGCAGTGCTAAATCACTCTGCTCCTCAGGCAGCTTCTCACACACCTAGCCAGGCAGGCCAAAGGCAGAGGGGCTGAGCACCTCTAAAAAAGTGTTCTGCTCTCCTGCCTGGGCTAAACCAGGGCTGCTCCAGCCAAAATGTCCAGAGCCCCAAAGCTCAGCCCTGTCTCTGTTACATAAGGCTGGGAAATGCAGCTCTTCCCAGCTCCTGCCTCGCCTCAAGCAGATGGCTGTGCTATGAAAAGAGCAGAACAAACGGGTTTGTTTTCTCAGCAGAGTGTTCTTTAACCCACATTCTCGAGCACAAAAGTCAGGAAAGGGCACCCAACGCTCCCAAAGGCCGGAGCACTGCTCCCCTGTTAACCAGTCATGGTGCCCTCACTTCTGTTTGTAGGGTCAACATTCAGGAGCAAAATACTCGGATTCTGATTTGTCTTTTGGGCAGTTTGGGAGAAGGTCCAACTATTGTGGCAGTATTTGGTATTCACCAAGGTACAATTCAGAGGATCTGCATCTCGATTTCTACCTACGGTGTGACAGGCTCAAAAACCCACAGCTCATGTCCCCAAGTGACTGCGTGACAGAATAAGAAGTCCCAGTTTTAAACTTGAAAAATGCACTCCTAAAGGGAAATCTGTGGTTAAAACTCTCCCATAATCCTGTTAATACAGTGTTCAAGATTGCTATTAACTCCATTTTAAACTAAAGCTGACCCAGGCCTGCTAGCTGTGATCAGTCCTGAGTACACATCTCGTGAAACTATTTTCTCCTTTTCAGAAAAGACCTTTGCCAAAAAACAGGTGTTCCATGTTTCCTGGGGATGCAAATTAGCAATTTCACAGCTCCTTTAACATTTCAAGTGCAAAACCAAAGGCATGGATCCAAGGAAATATATATTTCATTATTTTATTTTTACCAACAAATGAAAACTTTACAGATTATTATACATAAACATCATTCCTATAATAAGCAGGAGCAGAACTAAATCAAGTCTTCTGATAAATCCTGCAAGATCAAAAGAAAAATCTCAATTATTAAGATTCTGTGATGCAGCTTCAATTTGTGCCGTCTTTTGCTAGCAGCATACATTTTCATTTTAAGATACATCTTACCTATGTGCATTCATGTATCATGGATAGTCCCCCTATTTTGCTTATACATTTTTCAGTCTTTTGCAAATTAGCAAAATTTTCCTGCACAGAAGACCCATACAGATCCAAACCAGACAGAAACCTCGGTGAAAATGCAGGAAAAGTTTGACTTGCATTTTCTCCAGTCAAAAAAATATTAACATACAAGAATAAAAATGAGATTTATGTGCACTTATGCAAAAGTTTCACTGTGATTTCAGTAATTCAGAACTAGAAAGGCAAAGGGCCAACTAATCAACATTTCTGCTGCTTGCCACTATTCCCAGAAGTAACATCACACAATGTTACAAGTTGCTACTTGATTAAGTTATTTTAAAGATTACCTGCTGGTACAGTATCTGTCCATTATTCACAAGATATTTCAGGTAACATACCATGAATATTTCAGTAGCTTTTTTTTTTTTTTTTGTATATCAGAAGTTTCTTGGAAAGTTCTCTTGACAAATGTTATATATTTGATGGTGTACTGTGCGTATGCTAAGTGCACCTTAAGGAAAAGCTTAGAAATAAACCCACTTTGAAAACAGAAAAAAACACCACCACCAACAATCACAAACACCAAAAAAACCAAACCAAACCAATAAACAAAAAACCACCACCACCGCCACCACAACAAAAAAGAAACCCAGATTAATCATGGAATTCATCCCAAAAAATCTTTTCAGAATTGTTTTCCACAACAAGGAGACTGCTTGTACTTCAGGAGCCGTCACCTCTGTAGGTCAGATGGGATGTTTTACCAGTTTGAAATGAGCTTCTCAGACCTGAGGAACAGGAAAACCATTTGCTGCAAATAGGGGAAAGCACAAAAAGGAGCAATCCAGCAGAGAAAAGCAGATCCCAAACTAACAGTAACTGTGTGACTTTGTTTTCATCTGTTATCCATATTGTAACAAACCGATGAACTGTTAAAACAGCAGAAAACAAGATGGGCCACAATGGTGAAAGGCAGCTACATTGGACATAAAACTGGTGCCGATTTTAAAGCCTAATTTTTAGGTTTTTTTAGTGTCAGCCTCACAGATGCAGGTGCTGCCTGTGTTGGCTGCTCTCTGTACCCGCTCAGGAGTGAGGCTCCTCTGCCCAGGAAGAATCAGATCCAGGAGTTCACACAGTTATTACTTTTTCAATTTCTGTCCAAGTGCAAGTGTGTGATCCCATACCCTTTTGATTTCAAAAAGGCATTACATTAAATCAAGGACCAAGAAGGCAGATTAAATATAAATAACAAAGTATTTTAACACAGCTCTGAAGAAGGGCAAAAGGGTCTGGAAATACGTTGTTTTCAGTTGTTCCACCTGTCACTCAAAGCCCTGAGGAGAAATGCAAAGCCCTCATGAGGATGGTGCTGTAGGTACAGAGACATCAGTGCAGCAACTGCTGAGCTCTGCTGACAAAACCTGGCAGGAGGGAAGACAGAGAACAGCTTTGAACTGTAAAATGCCATGGAAAGATGGAAACCACTTCCAGAAATCCCTGTCTCTGCTTAGCAGCAGTCCTGGTGACGCTCACACCACAATTCTTGGGGGCTTCACTCTGCTACTTGACGGTCTTAGCAAATTTTGGTGCAGTGAGATCTTCTTATCCCCATAACTAAATTAGGACCTCATTTTATTTCATTTATCAGTTATTTCTTCACTTTCAGGCCAGCTGTTTCAGTTTCCCAGCAGATCATTTTCTGTGCTGTCCAACACGTCAGAATTTTGGGCACTGCTCAGTCCCTGCAGCTCAGGCTGCTCTGCTCAAACGAGTGGGACCTGCTGCTCCCACAGACTGAAGGGACAGACCTGTGCAACCTCTGGGCCGCTCTGAGCCAGCTGGGGAACCCCAAAGAGCATCTCTGCAGCCTCCCCTGGGTGCTCTGAAGCACTTTTACATTTTCAGAGCTGTTCTCTGCATGAGGTGAGCCCCAGCCCCGACAGGAACCTCCCTGAGGCAGGAAGGACCCTCCTCACATTCAGCATCTCCTGCCAGCTCTGCAGCACCAGCTGCATTTCCTCACTGAAACCCTGAGTAGATCTGTGGCTGAACTTGTAATCCATAAAGATAAAACATAAAAATAAAGAAAGGGGAAAATCTCACAGAACTCAGACCACAAGCACCAGGAGGTGCTCAGTACATTCCGGTATATTCTGTACATGCCGTGTACAACCTGAAAGCTCTGTGGGGTTCCAAATTATGTTCACTAGGGTTGATCCCTAAGCAAGCCTGTTCCTTTTCCATATTAAAGAAACATAAGCACATAATAATTGTTGACAGAATTTTTCCAAGAGAGTTATTTTAGGAGTTGTGGGTTTGGGGGTAAATTTTGTGGGGTTTATTTTTTAAGTAATTTCCTCTTCAGGAAGTCTTACACAATAGATAGTGTACGATGTGTTATATTCTATAACAAAAATTTCCAAATACTTTTATTTTTTGAGCAGACCTTACCAACTTTGATAAGAAACCAGCAGGGATGAGAGATTGTGGAATGCTGTGCCTATCCAGTCAGAAGCTCTTTCAGGACCAGATTTGAAAGGACCTTGATAAAATTAATCAGAATATCAGCAGATGCTAAGGAAGGAGAATTCTTCATGGCTAGGAGAACACACAGGAACAGGAATCCAATATACCTGAGTGCTAACACCTCTTTCCTGGCAGCTTTGGACCAGCAGACCCACAGCAGTGCAGCAGAGAAAAAGTCCAGCTTCAAACTGCATGAAGGAATTCAGGTGGGCAGGAACAATCTACACACCTGCCATTGTGATCAGCCTGCTCAAGATGTTTTCTATGGTGGCTGTTCCAAACAGTGGGAAAATGAACAAGTACACAAAACAACTGCTGAGCTAATTCCTCCTTTTGCCTCCTTTTGCCTCACCTTTCACAGTCCTGAGACTCTGCACTGCTTCCTTCCTCTGTGCTGGCAGATTTCCTCGGATCTCAACCCTGCTCCTTCCCTTTCCCATCCCCACTCCCTGCACCCCTCAGGGTCTGTCCCTGTCCCCTCCTGTTGCTGTGGTCTCAACCATTTCAGAGAAGCCAAGAGGTCCCAAAACAGCAGCGGCACGTTGGTGGGACAGCTCGGAGGTGTGAAATACCCCGAGTGTTGGGTGGATGGTCTCGCCCTAGATGATGTAAATCCTCCTGTGTTGGTCTTGACCTGGTCCCTCACTCCACCGCTCCCTTCTCCCCCTTGATTGTTGTTGTTGTATCTCCCCACCTTCTCCCCAGCCCTATCAAACCTGGATTCTGTAGCTGTGCTCACTCAGGGCCTGGATCTCTCTATCCATGGCCACTCAGGGCCTGGATCTCTGTCCACTCTCACTCAGGGCCTGGATCTCTGTCCACTCTCACTCAGGGCCTGGATCTCTCTGTCCACTCTCACTCAG
>VZTX01021794.1:0-11935 GCA_013400915.1 Pardalotus punctatus | reverse complement strand
TCTCTGTCCACTCTCACTCAGGGCCTGGATCTCTCTGTCCACTCTCACTCAGGGCCTGGATCTCTGTCCACTCTCACTCAGGGCCTGGATCTCTCTATCCACTCTTGCTCAGGGCCATTCAGCCTCTTTCGCTGTTGGACACCTTCGAGAATAAACCATCTTCGGAACTCCACGCGACTGGGCCCTCTGAGTTCTTTGTCCCTGGAAAGCCCAAGCTATTGAAAGCTCGAGGGTGAGTGTGTTTGTGCCTTCCACCAGCACAGGTGATAAAAGGGTCTGCCTGCACAGTACCAAAGCTGTACTGGCCGAAGTGATTCTCTTTGAGCCGTAGAGACACTTTTGGAAAATGCAGAGACCAATTCCACTCCACCACCGCTCTGTTCCCCTCCGAGGTGCCCTGCCCTGCGGGGTCAGCGCTGCCCTCACCCCCTGCCCCTCCTGCAGCTCTTTCCTGGCTGATTCCCTGCAGGGGACTGACCCCCTGTCAAACCTCGACACCCCCTTAGGAACCAGGCTCTCCAAAGGCACGAGGAAAACCAAATCCCTTCACTCCCGGACAAGCTCCTGCTGGGCGGGGGCTGCCAGGAGATGTTTGTACACCACATTTCTGAGCAAATGCAGCATCAAAAAGGGTCGTTCCCCACTCCCAGGACACGTTTTGGGTGGGCAGGGGAGGTGCAGCTGGAGCAGTGCTGGCACCACAGCACTGCCAACAGCGGGTAGGGTATTACGCATGAGAAGTTGAGAAATTTATGAGAGTTAAACCCAAGAAGGATTGAAATGCTATTGGTTGGTTCTGGGTGCTTGGTAGGCATGACAACTTCTTTTGTGATTAATTCTAACAATAACTTAGTTTTAGGATCCTCTGACATAAAAGTCTTGGCTGCTACAATATTAAATAGGAGATAAATCCAAGGAAATGTATTTGTTACTAAATCTTTTCTTTTTTTAAAATCATCTTCATAATATTGCCAGATGAATATCTCAATTTGGAAAGCACTGACGCATCTGGAAATTTTATCATTTTTGTCAGGACATAGCAAAAAAATTTATGACTCCTGAAGCCATTTTTTGATAACCACGTACTGTATTTTCAGACTGAAATTCTCCAGGTAGCACACATTAAGGCTGAAATTTTACAGCTGCTTCACAGTGTGAGCACAATTCCAAAAGGGAATTAGCTGCAGCCATCCCAGCTCGGGACCCTGCTCATCAAGGACAGCTCTCTTGTGCTGTGCCCAGAGCTCTCAGATGCTGTAATTGAACCATTCAAAGCTGACCACACGGCTTTGTACCTCCCCAGAGACTCACCAGCCACAGAGAAACTGCAACTACAATGAATTCAAGGCAAATTCTATCATAGGCAGCAGTGAGAGGGAACTTCAGTCCCAAAAATAGACAAGAGAGATCCCTCTAGGCACTGCCTGACTTGTTTTCACCTTTCTACCAGAGATTTTCCCTGGATACATCCCCTTTAGAGCCCCCAGGCACAGCTGGGCCTTTCCTCCCCCTGCATGCTGACGCCTGGAATTCAGTTTTCAGATTTCAAAAGGGAGGCAAAACACCCTATATTGAGCAATGAGCACAAAGGATACCCCTGGAAGGTCCCAAAGAGCAAACAAACAGCAGGCTGCACCACTGGAGGCACAACTAAAACATCATGGTTTAACACAACTAAAACATCAGGGTTTAACACAATTAAAACATCATGGTTTAACACAATTAAAACATCATGGTTTAACACAATTAAAACATCATGGTTTAACACAACTAAAACATCATGGTTTAACACAACTAAAACATCATGGTTTAACACAATTAAAACAATGGCAGAGTCTGGAGGGACAAAGAGATTGGGAGAATTCAGCTTGGAGAACAATTCCCAACAGCTTTGACAGGCATTCTTGAGCTTGAGACAGGACATTCCTACTTGTAGGTGCCCCTGGACCTCTGCTCTCTAAATCCAGAGTCCAACTGAATAAATCCCATGAAAACAGGGAAGGGATGGTCCCTAACTCCCCCTGCAATGAGGATGTGAATGGCACAGGTGATCACTGGCTGTAGATGTTCTGAAGCACCTCAGGGAGGCTCCCCAGAGGAAACTGCAGCTCAAGGGCACAGGCCAGCACTGTGTCCAGCTGGTCAAGGCTTTTTGGAATCACAGTGCCAGCACCTCCCTTCCCAGGGCCTTCCCAGTCTGCTGGATAACATTAAAAAAATCTGAAAACCTTACAGACCTTAAAAAGATGGTTACAACAAGCTGTGACTCCTACAACATTTTAGATGGTAATGACCATCTAAATACACATCTATCTAAACTGCTATTTGCTGCTCTACAGAGATAATAGGCCAAAGAGAGAGAATTGGATTAAAAAAAAGGAATAAATGTATAATTAATAGCTCAAAGCAATTTCTTGTTCAGAGACGGCAAGTGCAGAGGAAGGTTTATTAGGAGAAATTACTGAGGCAGAAACACCACAATGATTGAGGAAATTTTGGTTTGCATCCCCTGCTTTAGAGATAACAAGAAATGAAATAGGTAAGGAATGGTTTCTCATACACATTGTCTTCTTCTCTCATCTCTATCGCTTATGTAAAAACAAACAATGCTATTCAAATGCAACATTTGTATTTCTGAATGCATCAAGATATCAGTTGATTTATTACGACAAAGCAGTTAACAAGATTTGAAGGAAAACTAAGTTTGTTTAGATTGCAATAAGAGGTAAGTGAAGTGTAAACTGCTGACAAAACACTGACCACACCCTGCTGCCTGTAAATAGTTTTTGCTGCTAAATTCAGACTATAAATGAAATGTTCCAAGTACGGACCGGTCTGGATGACCCAAGAGGGAGAGTGTGATCAAGCTGTTGGTACCTCAAGTTCTGAGTAGTTCCCCTTCTTCCCAATTTAAGTTGAAAGTGCACCATGGATTAAAACAAACAAGTATTAAATTTGATTCAATGCAGCTACTGAACAAGAGATTTTGAAATCATCTGCAGTTGGTGTTTGGCTACAACGTTCAAGTGAGTGAACAGCAAAACTCGAGAGCCAATCTTTCACTGCTCCGAGTTTTCCGAAGGAATGTGGTTGGGGTCAGCTGCCAGTACACAACAACACACACGGATAATAAGTCCCTTTTTTTCTCAAAGGTGAAATCCTTTCCTGAGATAGTAAGCTGTAAGAAGAACTGTTAAGATGTTTAATTTAAAGGACTGGAAAGGAAAATAAGGTAATTTTACTCCTTTGATTTAAAAAAAATCATAAAACCCAACACCTCAACAATCTAACCAACCAAACAGAAAAACCCAAACCCACAAAGCCAAACAGCAGTAAGGGGTTGTGCTAACTATCCCATGATAAATACAAAGTGTTGTAAGCTGCCCCAAAATCTGCAGGAGCAGGGCTCTCCAGCTTGTTTTGAATCTTCTTAAGGTCTTTCAGATCCAAAGAATCTATTTCATTTCATTTTATGAATATAATTCAGTCCTTTACATGTCTTTAATAAGATGAGAATTCACCAAAACTCCTTCATTTAGTCACAAATTAATTTTAATCTCTTCCAAACTCCATGAGCAAGTTTATAACAATCACTTATCACTTTATAATTCATTCATTTTGCCACTAACATGCAGGCAATAAATAATACTGAACTTCCAGGACATTTTCCTAATTAGAGCTGAGAAGAAAAAGCCATTGTAAAGTTCTCTTGTAAAGGGGATAGGGACAGAAGCAGTTTGTCCATAAATAAATGGCCTCACCCAACTCAGGTTCCAACAGCCTGGAACATTTTGGTTTTTATAGTCAGTGTGTGTTTTATTCCCTGTGCTAAGCTGCCTTTCAGCTCCACGCTGTTTCCTGGTCAAGCACAGGGGTCTGAGTTAGAACAGCTTGAGGGATGGAAAGAAAAAACATCTCCAAGGGATCCCAGGGATGGCCAACAGCACCAAAGCAGGACCAGCCCCCAGGGGCTGAGAGCAGATGGTTCTGACCCCTTGAGCTGCTTGAGAGTGGGATGGTTTTGACCCTTGAACTGGGAGCTGAGGTGAGCCCTGTGCTGTGGGGCAGGGAAATCCCAGCTGGGCTTTCTCCAACCCCCCTGAACTCCAGGACAGTTCCCACCTCTGGCCACCCCAACCCAGAGCTGCGGCTCCTTTCAACTGAGGAACTAGAAGTTGAATATCCATGCATTTATTATTTTCTGGCAAGTCCTGACATCACACCTGGCCAGCCATCAGTGCTCCCTGAGCGGTGGCTCTAGAGCAGGGAGCTGCTCCTTTCGTGATGAAGCAAGTGGCAGATGGCTCAAACCCTGTGACCCCAGAGCAGCCTGAGCCAGCGCTGCTCCCCTGCCAGGGACAAATCCCAGTCCTGACCTTCCAGCCTGAGCTTGGAGCACAGAGACAGGGAGCAGGAGCAGGACGCCCAGTGGAAGCAGATCCCTGTGTGGCCTCAGGGATTCACCTGCTTGTGTTTTATTGCTGGGTACTTGGGGTGGTTGAAAGAATGACTTTGTTAAGAGAAACTCTTTCACACCGGGCTGGATCCAGCTGACACCCTGCAGGGTTTGGAGCAAATCTTTGCAGTCAGAGAACAGAGTGATGTCAGACATCACAGAACCTGACAGCAAGGAGTGGTGCAAAGATGAGAAGAAGATTAGCCCTGCAGAGGCACAGACAGCCTGGGGGTCAGTGACAACTCCATTACACAGCAGAAGGGTGGCCATGGATTCCTTGAGAAGATGTACATTTCTGTCAGTAAACAAAATGTACAGAAATGCCTGTCTCTCCAAGCGTTAAGTGTGTAAAATCCTGGTTATTCATTGAACAGGAGATTTTGACCTTATATGCAGAATAAGTTGTGTTCATGCATTTTTAATGCAGAACAGTCCTTCCACTCTTTCTGTGTCCCACAGAGTGCTGGGGGCACTCTGCTCTGGTCCTGGTAAAGGTCAATTAGTTAAAATTAGTCACAGTCACAGATCATTCTGAGTTGGGAGGGACCCACAAGGATCAGCAAGTCCAGTGCTGAAGCAAATGGCCCACACAGAGCTTGAACCCACAATCTTGGTGTTATTCAACACCACGCTCTAATTAAACTTCCTCTGTTTTTTTCTTTTCTGTCTGTCTTGTGGGTTTTTTTCTGTTGTTTGTCTGTGGTTTTTTTTGGTTTTGTGGGGTTTTTTAAGGAATGGGTAAAATTTATTCTTGCTATGACTTCCCATGGAAGGAGAAGAGAACCTTTGCATACAAGTGGACCAGGACAGATGGATGACACGATCTAGATTTCACTCTCACATGTCATACAGAGAGAATTCATCCACAGGGATCCTGTACCACAAAGCAAAGCTTTCACAGACCCAACAAAAACTTTTCTTACCTTCAGTGACTTCTGCCAGCTGCTCTTTTTCAGACACCAGACAAGGCCAGACACCACACAGAAATGAAGCAGAAGAAAACCTCGAAGATCAAGAAGGTTTCTACAGCTTAGTTGAGAGCCACCAATATGTACTTTTGACATTCCTGGCAGGATCCTTTTCCCAGAGTGCAAACATTTCCACTTTCTCTTCCCAGTGTCTCCAGATGCCACTTTCCTATGGTTCTCAGCTCTCTGTCACCCTCACAAGTGCAGATTAACTACAGCAGCAAATTCAGGAGTCAGCTGTGTTTCCACCTCTGCTCACAGCACAACGTGAGCCAGAAGGGACTTTTGCAGCACTGAACAAAGATTCCCTTCACAAAGAACTGGAAATGCACAACTGTTTCTCCAAAGACAGCCAAAGATTCTAAACAACACAGTTACCTCCCACACTAACCAAACATTTCACTGAGAATAGCAGCACCTGTGTACCCTGTGCACATCGTGCCCTTCAAGTTTTAAGGACAAACCAGTGCTTGTGTTGATGGGTCTTCATTTTACCTGAGGCTTTATTTTGGGTGGGTGCACACCTACACCTTTGCCTTGAACTTATTCTGAATTATGGTTTGATCCCAGGTCTGCAGGTATCAGATGTGGGGTCAGAAGAGAACAAAAAAAATGCTCCTTCCTTCTCTCCTGCCCCACTGCACTTCAGTGTGAGGTGCACCATATTCCCATTATTGCACCTGTAGCACTTTCCCATCACCAGAGCAGACCAGGCTTTTCAAACCTTGCACAGAGCTTCCAGCGTGTTCTGTAGAGAGACATCAGCCAAAATTCTGCCTGGCTCTTTGCATAAAGAGCCAGTCTTTTGTTACACCTCGTATTTTTAACACTTCCCCAGTCCTGAATGGATAAAAGTGGTGTGAAAATCTCTGGAGGAAAACAAAAGCAACTGTTCAGACACTTGAAAGCATTCACCAGTTTGGAAGCTAAATCCTTCTAAAAAGAACTCAGCATGGAAATACCCATTTCCTCAGCTGAAGGTGCTTCTGACATCATCTCACCCATCCCTGACTCTCACAAAACTCTGGTGTGAGTAGCACAGCACTTTGAACAATCATATACACACATGTATGCTTTTCTTAGCTCTGGAGCATCCATCCCTCCTTTGCTGAAGCTGCAGAGTGCATCATCTGGACAGGAAAATGCCTCCAGACTCTCTGCTCACAGCCTGGATGTGCTGATGCATTTCCAAGCACAAGGTAGTTCTAAATCCAAATCTGGATTCCTTAAACACAAACCAACGCTGTGTTTTTGAACTGTCAACTGATTCAAATGCAGCTGCTGAAAATTTAATGTTGTAGCAAGCTGTATCACAAAGTGGCTGGAGACCACTGGGCCTGAATTATTTGAAGCAGACAGAGTGAATAATAGAAGAGGTTTCGTATGGTTACACCAGTTCAGCAGAGATCAAATGTCTGTAAACGCAGCCCGGTTTGCTCAAAGGCTGTTCCCCACCTGCCTGCCAGCGCAGACTGACCAGCAGAGAGAAGTGCCTCCCTGCAGAAATCCCTCCTGCAGACACTCAGCTTCAGCTTAAACCCCTTCACTTCTGTCTGGGAAAAAAGAAACATCAGCTCTACCGAGTACTTTAGAGGGAACAGTAGTTTAAAGAAAAAAACCCAACAAAGCAGAAGGTCCCACAAACCTCCCGTATCCCATTCCAACGTGGGGGCCTGAACTCACGAGTGGCAGCCACTCTTGGTGTCTCTCCATCCCCCTGGAGCAGCTGGGGTCCCAAGGCAGCGTTTCCTGCAGCTCTGCACCATAGCTGGCACAGGCACAGCCAAACCCCCTTGTGCTGGGGAAAAATCTTCAGCCTCAACAGATTGAACAGCAAAGGTGCAGAGAGCTTCAGAGGCCTGACAAACGTCTGTAGGATTTATGGCACTGGTCCTTCCCATCCATTTACATCTCAGACATCTGTTTAGTTGGAGACTCATGGCTTGATGAATTCGTTTATTATTTCAGATGCATTCAAAAATAGGATAATTGACATTTTACATTGTAACTATTCACCAGCTTGACATTACTGTGCATTTTAATTAACATGAATACCTAAAGCTTGGGATTGAAGAGAGAAATAAGTCATATTAAAGTCTGTAACTGTCATCTTTCAGTTCAAATTCAGACACAGAACAAAACTAGACTTGTCTATCAAAGCTGACATTTCAACAATACTGGTTAAAGGGGACAGGACTGATGCAGTGTTTTTAAAGATGTTTTCACTATATTAAAAAGCAGTGTTGAGTACTCTTTAAAAAATCATAGGTCAAGCACAGTACCTGTGCACATTAACTGAGCACTGTTAACCTCACTTGAACCAATAAAGTCAACAAACAGGTCCACCCCATTTCTATTAATCAGAATTTCTGTTAATCAGTGCTGGTGTCACCCAGGTACAGAACCCCCACATGAGGGGTTCCCCTCCCCAGGGCAGTGCCGTGAGCTGGAGCTGCCAAACTGAAATTAAAAATAAAACCAAACCAAACCCCACCACGTCCCAACACTCCTCCCTGCACCTCCCAAGGCAATGCAGGATTTCACCAAAGGAGCACTGAATATCCTCCAATAAAGGATATATTTGGATTTCACCAAAGGAGCACTGAATATCCTCCAATAAAGGATATATTTGGATTTCACCAAAGGAGCACTGAATATCCTCCAATAAAGGATATATTTGGATTTCACCAAAGGAACACTGACTATCCTCCAATAAAGGATATATTTGGATTTCACCAAAGGAACACTGAATATCCTCCAATAAAGGATATATTTGGATTTCACCAAAGGAACACTGACTCCGTGCTTTAGGCACAGGATGTTTACATCTTGTGTTTGAGTTGCCCTGAGTCAGTGCTCCTTTGGTGAAATCCAAATATATCCTTTATTGGAGGATATTCAGTGCTCCTTTGGTGAAATCCAAATATATTCTGTAGGAAACCCTTCAGCTTTTACTCACTGACAGTGCAATTCCACTCTGGATAGTTTTTCTCCCTCAATAACTGTTCCAAGCACAAATTCACCTCCTACTTACTGACTTCAGCTCCAATTCATGCTCTGCAATAAACAATCCTTAAAGATAACTCCATAACCGTGCCAATTAGACATCACAGGAGAAAGATGCATGTGCCCTCATCTACAGTTCATTATTTAAAGGAGGGAAATAGAATTCTTAAAATATAATTTTTAATAGGAAAATAAAGGAATTTTTTGCTGTTGAGAGTATGTTGTGCTATCATGAGGTTTCTTATGGAAATGTAATATACTGGAGGTCAATTACAAACTTACGGAAAGAGAAACATCCAGTGGTGGCCATACTAAATTTCCCATGGAAACCCTATTATATCTAATAAATTCAGATACAAATTAGATGGTTAGCATGTTATTAAAACATGTAAATGAGTAAATACAATGAAACAAACACCAAATTTTCACTGAGAGCAACAGGGAGGAAAGGAGTGGGTGGTTCCTTTTAGGTTAGGTCTGTACATTTGTAATGAGAAGGAAAACAAATTCTGGCCAGTCTGTGGTGTTCTGAGAGGGCTTTGCCATGCCCAGAGCTCCAGCTTTGCCTTCAGCTTGCTCCCAGCCCCGCTCCCAGCTGCACACCCACCCCGGGATCCCCGGGGTCCGTGCACTCCTACTCCTGATTTAGGGAACTCACCACTAAATGAAGCCCTTTTGATGCTGGAAAGACAATTCTAAAAACAAATAACGTTCAAACACACCAGGATTTCATTCTCTCCTGAGAAACACGGGTGGGCAGGCCGGGACGGGTTTCTAAAGCAGCATCCCAAGCCTCCAACCCAATCCCATCCTCACCCACGTGCCCCTTCCACAGCCGCCCTGCCCATCTCACTCTCTCCATGGCTTCTCCCTGCAAAGCTCTTCCAGCACGAGCAGAGCCAGGCTGGGATTGTGACAACGGCAGTCTCACACTGTGCATCACATTCTCCTCTAATCACTGTTTCCCCACGGTAATAAATGAGGTGTGCTTGTACCATTAAGAAATGCTAATCAGGGTAAACACATTCCTGCCCTAGAGAGAGCACATGGAAGGGCCCCAGGAATGTTTTCCTGCCTTTTCTCTTACCATAAAGATTTATTATCCAGTGACATAATCGCAATGTTGTAGCTTCAATAGCCCTGACCTTTTAATGTTCTTTGCTTTCTGCTCTAAATTCCAGGCTTGCTGTCCCTGTGCCCGGGGTTGTTTTTTTTTTATTTTTTATTTTTTTGCTTTCAGAGCATTTTCAGACTTGCTATTATCCATTCTGCTCCCAACTTTGTTCAATAAGAGTGCAAATCACTTGTGGGCAGAAAGGTTGGCGGGGAGCGAGATAAAACATGCTCTCCAAGGCTAACTGATTATGGCTGGAAGATACTGTTAATGAGTATCTGACTCTCTGGGCATCACTGCGCTTTGAACACGTTTGCTTCCACCTCTTTCTCCAAATGACTGAATCATCACGGCACCAGTGAATACAGACTGCAGGGGTGGGGCTACACAGCGCCCTTGCAAGGGACATCTGGGGGATGGAATAGCTATAAAATCTCACGGGTTTGTATTTCCCACCTGAAGGCAAGTCTGATAACAGCCCCATCACATCCCAACACAAAAATCATGCAACATTAACGTGAAAATAACTTAAAAGTGGCAATGGAAAGCAAATGCTGTTGGTGGAAAACAGGTGAGGTTTTTCTTCTAGTCAAACAAACAATGACAAATAACCCACATTTTCAAGCATTTCTGAAATAGTTTGTCAGGTAACAGCCCTGTGCATTTTGGAGTAGTGCAAATGGAGTTGTTCCACTAAATTCTTCCAGCCAGTCGGTTCAAATCTAAAACATCTCTTGCAGTCCAGATGGAAACCTCACCACCAAGTGACAGCAAAATCTGGGAGTAAAGAGGTTGTCATTGCTGCTTACATCAGGGCCAGGCAGAAGGTTAGCAGTTTGCTCACTTTCCAATTATTTTTTTTATAGCCACAGGCTGTGGGGTGCTTTTTTGCTTCTTCCTGAGGGAGGGCACTGCTCTGGTGGCAGAGTCTGTGTGCCCCCAAAGCCACAGCACGGCTGCCAGGGCTCCAATCCTCTGCTTTCCCCAAAGGAACAGCTGAAGGAACAGCTCCTGCCCCAAAGCAAGGTTCTTTCCCCTTTTTCCCAGCTGTTTCACACACACTGATGGGGTTATCTGGGCTCTCCAGGTGTGCGTGGCAGCAGCTGGAATAAAGGCCAGGACACAGAGTGGATCTGTCTTAGCAAATGCTTCACGCTCAGGCCAAATGTTTTCTTTTTTCTTTTCCCATTTAAGAAGAATCTAGTCCACTGTTTTGAGCTATGTATTGTATGTACGTCAGTGTTACACCAGAAGCTCACAATTCCCATAGACCAAATGAAGCTTCAAATTAGCAAACTCCCGTTGATATTTACCACGACTGTGGTGTTCTCTCTTCAGGAAAGACCTGGAGTTCAAACTCTGCTCATTGTGAGTGAAGGAAGTTGGGAATTTTTCCCTGGGAGGGTGGGCAGGCCCTGGCCCAGGGTGCCCAGAGCAGCTGGGGCTGCCCCTGGATCCCTGGCAGTGCCCAAGGCCAGGATGGACACTGGGGTTTGGAGCAGCCTGGGACAGTGGCAGGTGTCCCTGCCATGGCAGGGGGGGGATGAAATCTTCAAGGTCCCCTCCCACCCAAATCATTCCACAACTCTGATTCTATGAAATTCAATCCTAAATCACGGTGGAAACGGAACACTGAATATTTATTTAATGGTCGACTAACCTTAGCTGGTTCTTATTTTCTATGCATCCCTTAAACAATAAGTACAGCAGAGCACTGCCCTCCAATTAAATTTGGCTTTCAACGTCCTCTCTGGTCCTGCATGAATTGGGACAGACCCTGGGAAAGCCCTGCCATGCACAGCCTTGGGAGCTTGCAGCACCACAAAGACACAGAGATTTCTCCTCACGCTGTTTTTTGCTGCTTTCTTTGCAGCACTGTCTAGTGCAATAAAGAGTTGGCTAAATGGGCCATCCTAACGCTCCAGATAACTTGTGGAAACGCAACATATTGCCTTCTTTTAAATTGGAATGGTTTTTTAAAATTAATTGGGTTCTAATAGTGACACTGTGCACTGAGTAATTGAGTGCAAATTGCTATTATCCAGAGCCTGCCATCAGCACTCAATTAGTGCACTCCCAGCTCCCACTGCGGGCAGGAATCCTAGCGCCGGGTCAGGCTGGCGAAGTGGCCAGTGCAAAGCCAGGAGGCTGCTGCTCTCTGCCAGCTGCCCCCGCACTAAAACAGGCGTTTTCCCGAGGAAACCATGCCCAGGGCTGGGGTGGAGGCAGCCACGGCACAGTCCGGGATCGCTGCCTGTGCTTCCCCTCTTCAGCCATCCCTGGCATTCAGCTTTGCCTTCTGCTTTTCTTCAGCTCTGCTTCTTCACACCTGCCCTCTGCTATTTTAAACGTTGTTTCCTGTTTTGAAATCTCCTTTGTCATAAACGAATC
>VZTX01021783.1:278-15645 GCA_013400915.1 Pardalotus punctatus | reverse complement strand
CTCCCTCCTTCCCTCCCTCCCTTACCAAGAAGTATCCACCACTAGAGCTCCCAGTGTGGCTCTGTGGAGATGGCACCAAGCACTTACATGCACAGTCACAAGGGCAGGTGGCGGGTGAGGTGTCCAGCTGCCAGCCAGAATGGCAGGGCAGGACTTGTCCCTGCAGGCACTGCCCAGCTTGGCAAGAGCCTCATCCCCTACCTGATGTCTCTCAGCCAACATGTCAAAGCAGATGGCAGCAAAGGAAACTGAGCACTCCCAGACCTGCCCCAGGCAGCTGCTTGGTGGAGGAGGGACAGTCCTGGGATCCTCCTGCCGTGTCATTAAATACGTTTTATGATGAGAAAGACATCGCAGCAGCCAAGAGCATTGGGCTAGTGCTGCATAAACACCACAAAGCAGATGGTCTTTGCCTCAAGCCATTGCTGCCTGGCTTGCCAGCCCTTAGCGGCCAAGCCACCATAGAGATGGCAGCCAATAGCCCCTCAGAGCAGTGCTGCCAACCCCTCTCTGACCCCACAGCTTCAGCTGGGTCTCCAGCAGGTCTTTCTCCAAACTTCCTTCCCCAGGTTTCTTTTAGAGGAAAAACAGATGTCACAATCCCCTGTGCTCCTCATGATACAGTGGTGACTGTCCTAGAGTTGACTCCGGTTCCAGGTCTAAACCATCAGAGCCTTTGCAGTGGTGTGACTGCAGATCAAACTCTCCCAAGCTCCCTCACCTTGAGGCCACAGGGTGGAACTGTGAAAAGTTACACTCACCAAAGACCTTTTCGCTCTGAGAACGGGGCTAAGGGCAAGGGGACACCACACTTGTCACAAGCGTTGTCCCCACTCGGTAAAAGGCACATGTTGCCCCAGGTAGTAGCTGTATCTACAGAAACCTCCTGTGTCCTACACAGCCTTCTCTAGGAGAAAGGTTACATGTTGAAATGCTGTCCCCATTTCTCATCCAGAACTGCCCACCCTCTTGCCCACTAAAACTCTGGTGCCTTGTAGTGCAGTCTATGCAGACTCCTTCCTAGCCTGGCTCAGGCTCTGTTTCATGCAGAGAGCAATATCAACTACCTGCTGAAGATGGCCCTGGAGAAGATTGCCTTCCTGCCCTTTGGCTACCTCATTGACCAGTGGCGATGGAACGTGTTCAGTGGCCGCACGCCCCCAAGCCGTTACAACCACGACTGGTGGCATCTGAGGTAGGGGACAGTTGCCAAGAGTGGATGGG
Organism: Pardalotus punctatus; assembly: GCA_013400915.1. Lineage (NCBI taxonomy): Eukaryota > Metazoa > Chordata > Aves > Passeriformes > Pardalotidae > Pardalotus > Pardalotus punctatus. The sequence goes on along the minus strand of VZTX01021783.1, from coordinate 14,421 downwards.
GGTGTAGAAGCTGGAGATGTACAAGGAAAGGGGAAAGGAAAGGAGGAATAGTAGCCATGGAGGTGGTGGGAGAACAATGGATGGATGGAAATACATGGAATCATGCTCTAATTGTGCAGATTTCTTCAGCACTGGGTCATCCCTTCCCATCCCTTCCCTTGATTCTTCTGACCCCTTATTATTCCCATGCTCATGCTGCTGTTCTCTGTTGTCCACAGAACCAAATACCAGGGTATATGTGCTCCAGTTTCAAGGAATGAAAGCAACTTTGACCCTGGAGCAAAGTACCACATCCCAGGGAACACTCCTTACATCAGGTAGAGGAAGTGTTGGCAAAGGTTTGGGATGCAGTGGGTAGGGGATCACCTCTGTGGGCAGGGACTGGGACGTGCTACTCCTGCTCAAGACATAGAGATCTCCCAACACTTGGGACCACAAATGGTGGGGTCAAGCTCTGGGACTTGTCTGCTCCCCTTTGTCCCCAGTTCTGATCTTTGTGGGTTTCCTTGGCAGGTACTTTGTGAGCTTCATCCTCCAGTTCCAGTTTCACAAGGCACTGTGCCAGGCGGCCAACCACAATGGTTCCCTGCACACCTGTGACATCTACAGGTCCAAAGAGGCTGGAGCCAAACTCAGGTGGGGACAGAGGCGAGTCAGGACAATCGCCATGGGCAGATGTGTGCATGGAAGCTGATGGTGTGCAAAGGAAGGAAAGAAGAAAGGAAGGAAGGAAAAGTGAACTGGAGAAATAGCTTTGCAGATGGATGGATGGATGGATGGAAATACATGGAAGCACTGGGGTGGGGTGAGTGGTCCTCACCAGAGTATTGCTATTGTCCCTGCCACGAGCTCCACACAGACAAGAGGTCACTAAAGCACAGTAGGCTCCTGTTGATTCCCTGGGTGTTAAATGCATGAGTGTGTGACAGGGAGTCCTCAGTTCTCACATGCAGGACCAGTGGTGGCTTCCAAGGCAGTTCTCAGTTTCACATCGCACTCAGGAACAGCATCTTCAACTCTTACGATGCTGAGATACTATTACTGCTTCTCTCCCATCCATCCCCTGGCCTCATGCTGGCTTTTGCTGTTCTGCTCCTCTGCAGGGAAGTATTGAAAGCTGGGTCCTCCAAGTCATGGCAGGATATCCTGTTGAATCTCACCGGCACAGGTCAGATGGATGCTAGGCCCCTTCTGGAGTATTTCAGCCCTGTCACCAAGTGGCTTCAGGAGCAGAACAACAAGACCAATGAGGTGCTGGGCTGGCCTGAGTTTGACTGGCGTCCCCCTGTCCCTGAAGGCTACTCTGAAGGCATTGGTAAGGCTTCAGCTCCGTCCTCCAGGAAGAGGTCTCGCAGGGGACATCATTGAGTCTGCAGGCAGAAGAGTGCAGAGGGAGGTCTCTGCTGTGGGTGGGGTGGTCCCCATTCCAGGAAAGAGAAATAACCAGCTCCAGTGAAGTCCCACAGGGTGTTGCTTCCCAGGAGGCAGGTGCCATTGTCTGAAGCCATGTAGTGATGTCATGAGTCATGGTGTGAAGGGTCTTCTCTTCTCAGCTGTATCCTTGTGCTCACGTGGGAGGGCCTAGGGCATGCAGCTTGTTCTGTTATCCCATCCTCTGTCCAATGGGACACTCCAGCAGGTCCCTTCTGCCCCCATTTCTTAGCTCAGCCTGCTCCCAAATTGCAGCATCGTCCATTGAAGGACGCTGCAGTTCTGGGAAAAGCTCAACTATGGCTCCTCCATAGGATAGTGCTCTTGCAACTCTCCTGACCTTCCTCGCCTCTTCCCCCATTTATTTCCTCCTCTAGACAAAATTGCAGATGAGGCACAAGCTAAAGAGTTCTTGTCGGAGTACAACAGCACAGCGGAGGAAGTGTGGAATGCCTACACCGAGGCATCCTGGGCCTACAACACCAACATCACTGACCACAACAAGGAGATCATGGTATGGGAACGACCCTGGCGCTGTGCAGGGAGAGCCAACAGCCAGGGCAAGCAACTGGTACACAGGGCACGTTTCACAGGAGCTCTGAAAACCAGGGCAGCCTCTGCCCCTCATAAAGGGGTAACATTCTCACCCAGGAGGTGCCTTTTCCATGAAAACCCTCATCATTCCATGAGGTACCCACAAAGGCAGCTATGGGGAGGATGTCAGTCATGGGATGCCAGGTGGCGTTTCTAGTGATGGCCTGTGTCTTCTCCCTGAAGTAACTCCTCTTCTCTCTTTGTAGCTGGAGAAGAACTTGGCCATGTCCAAGCACACCCTTGAGTACGGCCTGAGGGCCAGGCAGTTTGACACCTCTGACTTCCAGGACCAAAGTGTCACCCGCATCCTCAAGAAGCTGAGTGTCATTGAGAGGGCAGCCCTGCCTGAGAATGAGCTGAAGGAGGTGAGTGACAAGGGGACAGAACAGGAGAGAGTGTCCCTTGCCATCGCCCTTGCCATGAGCTTGTGAAGACACAAGGTTCTCTCAAAATTTAATAAGTGCCACTGGGCAGCCACCATCTGCCTTGAAAAAGGTGATAGCTTGGTACCTTCTAAAGCCAAAATCCTTGTCTTCAGGGCTTCCTACCCAAAGGTTGCCTATCCCAGGCTACAGTGGGGCCCGGATGTTTGGGTGACAAAGGCGCATTACTTGTTTGCCTCAGGCCCTCTTCTATTGACTCCATGTTGCCTCCATTGGGGTCACACTTGATCTTGGAAGGGACCAGAGTAAAACATCCAAAAATACCTCAGTGGGCTGGGACATTCTCCAATATCAGGAGCAAGGATAACCAGTTTACATACTCTGATTTCCTTTGCAGTATAACACCCTCCTCTCAGATATGGAGACCACGTACAGCGTGGCCAAGGTCTGCAGAGAGAACAAAACCTGTCACCCACTGGATCCTGGTAAGATCTAGCAGGGTGTCCTGTGGGGCATCTGCACTGGCCCAGAAGGGAGGGATTTCTTTTGATTGGGGCACAAAGGCCATGAAGGGTTCTTTCACCTCCTCTGTGATGGCCCCTGAGCAACACATTGGGTATAGAACCATTGCACCAGTTCAGCCCATCCAACAGGATCATCGTGGCTTCATTGCTCTCTCTTAGACCTCACAGACATCATGGCCACCTCCCGGGACTATGATGAGCTCCTCTTTGCCTGGAAGGGCTGGCGGGATGCTTCTGGGAAGAAGATGAGGAACAACTACAAGCGATATGTGGAACTGAGCAACAAGGCAGCCATGCTCAATGGTCAGTGCCCTGCACCCCTAGTGCCCACCATGGTCCTAGTCCCCTGGGAGCAGAGGATTGGGCTCTTCATCAAACTGGGGGTCAAAATCCTAAGAGTCTGGAGGTCCTGCCAACTCCCAGGAGATTTACTCTCGCACAGATATGGAGGGACACGGGGTGTCTGAACAGCAAGACAGTCTCTTGCACAAGGAGGACAGTGTCTGACAGCTTCTGCTCTTGCCTTACCACAGGCTACAGAGACAATGGGGCCTACTGGAGATCCCTGTATGAGACGTCCACCTTTGAGGAGGATTTGGAGAGGCTATATCTGCAGCTGCAGCCGCTGTACCTCAACCTACATGCTTATGTACGCCGAGCCCTCTACAAAAAGTATGGTGCAGAGCACATAAACCTGAAGGGTGCCATCCCTGCCCATCTACTAGGTAAGGGCTCTGCTTGAGCTAAGCTATGTCTCCCACCAGATGTGGCTGGCTCTGAGTCATGCCAAGAATTAAGACTGGTCTCTGTTCAGCCCTGGCAAGGTCCCCTGGGATGGGTCTGTAGGGGCCAGTCTGCCCCAGGGAAGGGCAGCATGCTCAGCTTGACGTGGCCTCTCCTGCAGGGATGGGCTCCTGCCTATATTGCCCTTGTGCAGGCAGGGCAGGGATCAGGCAAAGCTGGGACCAGCAGGGCAGAGAGCAGGCAAGGCTGGGACCAGGCAGGGTGATCCACCAGTGCAGGAGGAGGGAGTAACTGGTTGCTCTCCTCTCTCTGTCTCCCTCCTGACATATGCCATCCTTCTGTGCTTCCCAGGCAACATGTGGGCTCAGTCATGGTCTAACATTTTTGACCTGGTGATACCTTTCCCAGATGCCACCAAGGTGGATGCCACCCCAGCCATGAAGAAACAGGTCAGTGCTTTTCCAGGCTGCTCTGGGGAAGTCCTTTGGGATCCACCAACCTTTGGCTGTTGCACCGCCCACGTTGCCAAATGCTCCAGTGTTGCCAAAAAAAATCATGCTTCATCTGTATTCTCTCCCTACCTTTATATGCCAAGACCTGGATCCAGGTCTAGCTGACTCCAAAAGAACCCCCTGCCCAGAACAAGGCTACCCTCATCCTCCCCAGCACCCCAGCATCACCCATTGCCTCTCACCGGGTCTCTGCTCTTTCCCCAGGGCTGGACACCCAAGAAAATGTTTGAAGAGTCGAACCGTTTCTTTACCTCTCTGGGCCTCATCCCAATGCCACAGGAGTTCTGGGACAAGTCCATGATTGAGAAGCCGTCAGATGGGCGGGAGGTGGTGTGTCATGCCTCAGCCTGGGACTTCTACAATCGCAAGGACTTCAGGTGCCCATGGGGAGCAGGTGGTGGCCACAGCTGATGTGGTGCTGGAGCAGAAAGCAGCCTCTTTGTAGAATAAGGGCATGTGGGCTGATGCAACCACAGCATATCTTGCTCTGTAGCTGTGGCACCCTGACTGTGACACTTCCCTTGGTACACAAGCTGCTGGCAGGAGTCCCTGTGGTTGACGGAGGGCAATCTATGCCTGCCCTGCCCTGTCTTGGAGAATGGAAAAGCTGATAAATAGGGACAGGGAATGGGCAGGGTCAGCAGGAGATGCAGGTGAAGAAAGAGACCAACCCCATGGAGTAGGGCCAGCCTGGCCTGGTATCAGATGTGGGGATGGGGCACATGGAAAGGAAAAATAGCTTAAGGGGATATGATGGTTCCCGGAGGTTTTCACACCATCGCTGCCCTCCCTTCTCCCCCAATCCCTGTGTCCCGGTCCAGGATCAAGCAGTGCACTGTGGTGAACATGGACAACCTCATCACAGTGCATCACGAGATGGGCCACGTCCAGTACTTCCTGCAGTACAAGGACCAGCCTGTCTCCTTCCGTGACGGGGCCAACCCTGGCTTCCACGAGGCTGTTGGGGATGTCATGGCCTTGTCTGTCTCCACCCCCAAACACCTGCACGAAATCCGTCTGCTGGATCAAGTCATGGAAAACGAAGGTGAGCTGGAGAACCACACAGCAAATGTGGAGATGCTGAGGGGAACAGCTGGAAATGCAAATGGTCAGGAGGGGCTGGGCAGGGTGGAAAGGCTCAGGAGCATACATGGTGGCTTTGCATGAATGGAAGGGACAAGACCTGTTGGGGACACCCAGCTCTGGGGCAGAATGACCCATGCTGGGAGGAGAGGTGGGTACAGCACTGCCTTGCTCACATCTTCATGTCCCGGGCAGAAAGTGATATTAACTACCTGATGAGCATTGCCCTGGACAAAATTGCCTTCCTGCCCTTTGGGTACCTCATGGACCAGTGGCGCTGGAAGGTGTTTGATGGGCGGATCAAGGAGGACGAGTACAACAAGGAGTGGTGGAACCTCAGGTAGGATTGAATTCAGACCCTTCTCTGGGACAAGGTTCTTGGCCATCATCCCACCAGGTGTTTTCTCCTTGTGGTCCAGTTGACCACAATGGGAATGATGGGATAGACAACCCCTCCCTCTGTCCTCACACCCCACTATGTCCCTTCCCGCTTTACCCCACCTCTTCCTCCCCAAACTGACCTCACTCTCCCTCTCTGGCCCAGGATGAAGTACCAGGGCTTGTGCCCGCCAGCACTGAGGTCTGAAGATGACTTTGACCCCGGGGCAAAGTTTCACATCCCTGCCAATGTCCCCTACATTAGGTGAGCCAGCAGGGCTGGGGAATGAGGGATACCACTTGGACATAGAAGCAGGATCCCCAGTTCAGATGCCAGTGATTACACCATTTTTCATGGCTGGTGGTACCATCCTGCATGGGCTGGGCAGCTCTGGGGACCCTGACGGAGCTTTGGAGGAGAAGTCTGGATTTGGGGGAATTTCTCCCTATCCAAGGAAGATGAGCTCATCCACTCTGACAAACATAAAACACCTTATGGGGGAAATGGCCTCTGTCGGTTAAGCGCAGCTGAAGCAGGTGTAGCTCCAAAGCCAATGATGCTCCTCCAGAGGGTACAACCAGAGAATGAGGGGGGGCACATCCTCTCTTGAACAAGCACTAGTAGGGTCCATTCGCATCTCTTCATCCCTCTCCACCAGGTACTTCATCAGCTTCGTGATCCAGTTCCAGTTCCACCAGGCGCTCTGTGATGCAGCCGGGCACAAGGGTCCCCTGCACACCTGTGACATCTACCAGTCCCCGGAGGCTGGGAAGATCTTGGGGTAGGTGTGTGGGCAGGGCAAAGCCAAGGCATCTATATCCCCTAATACCTTGAAGCCAGCTCAGCAAGACAGGAGGCAACACAGCCCCTGGTCATCCCTCCCATTCCATACCTGGGGTAGGGGCACCTTGGGCTGGGCGCTGGGGCTGTGATTGCAAAAGCAGCCACTAGATGGTAGCTAGGCCCCTGGCAGGGGGAAGGCTCCCTCCTCCTCCTCCTCCCAGCCCCCAGTTCCTTAGGGAAAACAACCCCCTTGCTTCAAGAAAAGCACCAGCAAAATTAACCCTTTCACCCAGGGACTGCTCTGCCTCAGGCTGGATTCACTGGAGGGTTTTAATCCATGCAAACCCCTCTTCCCCTCAAGATAAAAGTCCTTCTCTGTGCTCTGGGCTGGCAGCCCTATGGTTCTGGGGGTACAGACTGTACACAGGGATGCTGATACCAAGAGCCCCAAGGGAAAGGGAAGGCCTGGCAGCTAAGAGGGTGACAGGGAGCCCACTGGAGCTGATTCCTCCTGCCACAGGGATGCCCTGAAGCTGGGTTTCAGCAAACCGTGGCCTGAAGCGATGCAGCTCATCACAGGGCAGCCCAACATGTCAGCAGAGGCCCTGATGAGCTACTTTGAGCCACTCATGACATGGCTGAAGAAGGAGAACAAGAAGAACGGGGAGGTCCTGGGCTGGCCTGAATACAGCTGGACCCCTTATACAGGTATGCAGGGCTCAGCCAAACACAGCAGATCCATGATGGGCCAGGGCTTGGCCCTCACCAGGGTCAGGATGAGATGGAGCTCTCTTTGTGCCCCTTGGCCACCCCAAAAACCACAGGGTGGTTGGATGCTTCTCCTTGATTCCTCGTGGAGCTGAATCCAAAGGGCATCCAAGAGACCAGCAAGGGGAGATCTGGTGACCCAACATACCACAGCCCATAGCCCCCAGCACCAACCATGTCTCTCATTTCTCTTATTTCCATCCACTCCAGCTCAAGATGGCTCCAGCAAAACTGATTTCCTGGGAATGTCCCTGACCAAAAGTCAAGCCACAGCAGGTGTCTGGGTCCTGCTTAGCCTGGCACTCATCTTCCTGATCACCACCACCTTCTTGGGTATCAAGTTCTTCTCAGCCAGGAGAAAGGCCTTCATATCCAGCTCAGAAATGGAACTGAAATAAGGCAGCCACCAGCAGGGCAACATAGACAGGGTGAAAGCATGGGCACTTGGCCAGGCTGGCAGCCATGCCATGGGCACACTTGCCAAGGAAGCCATGGGTTTCCACAAGCCAGGACTCCTCTCTCCTATCAGGTCAGACATTCCTTTCCGCTATGCAAGAGCCAAAGCAGAGAAGAGCTATTTATTTGTCAATGTCTACATCAGGGGAAAGAGAAATTCAGGCTCCGGCAGGCACGGAGTCGTCACAAGCTTCCCCTGTGCCCAGGGCTGGAGCTGGTCCAGTCTGGTCACCCACCAGCCAATTCTGACCTGAGGGCAAAGCCCCAGAGACTTGAGTGACAGAGGGCAGTTTGGGGAGTGATGGAGCACATTCCTCCCCCCTCCTTTGCCTGCTGCCAGGCTGTTCACTTGCATGGATGAAAAATAAACCTATGTCTTGTCACCCTCCAAGCAGCAGCTCAGCTTCTTGCAGGTGGGTTGTGGGCTCAGTGGGACAAGGCTCTCAAGCAGGAGAGCTGCCACCCCAACCCAGTGCAAACACAAACCCCTGGGGATCAGCCTGGCTTTGAGGCAACATCACTGCAGCACCCAGCTTCCCCCATCCCCATCATGAAAGCTCAGCATCCCTTTGCAGCATCTCCATCTCCCCTGAAGTGCAGTTCCCATCAGAGCTGACAGCTCGTGGGTTCACACTGAAGTACGTACTGAAGGGAGGGGCTGAATCAGGGCCAGAAATCCCTAACGTCCAGACATTAACTCTTCAAAGGGCTGGGGGCATCACCAAGCCCAAGCTGGGACAAGGCTGGAGCTCACACTGCTGTGACTCCAGCTCTCAATGACACATTTATGTAAGAGCTGGGGAGGGGGGTCCAAGGTCAGCAATCGCCTCCTGCCCTCCAGCTCCTGATTATCTTGGGATCAGCTGTGCTGGGCACAAACCCCCCCCCGCCCCGCCCCGTCCCCAGCCTCGTCTTTCTTCTGCTTCTGTAAATAAAACTTCCTATTTGTTCTGCAGTGATTAGGTGCAAAACTAATCCCAGACGGGGGATTATTGCAGCCTTAAAGAGCTGTGATCTGCTGCAGCCCGAAGCAGCAGGGGAAATGAGGGGATCGGGATGATCCCCCCGTCCCTCTCCCATCCGATGGCCTCTGCCCTCGGTCCTGTGTTACGCCGGGAAGCTGAGGCCTGGGAGCGGCTCGTTGCACCTGGCAGACGAGCAGAAGGCAGGTGTCTGCCCGCCCACGCTCGGGTATTTGTTTGCTTTCCATCCTCCTCGAGCACATGACGCCCACGGGGAGGTGACACCCCAACCGTTCGTGTTTCTGCCGAGGTCCCCAGATCCTGGGAGCAGCAGCCCCAGACTCCAATGCTCAGCCGGTGTCCTTCCCACAGCCACATCGTGGTGCGTCTGCTTTATATCCCGGCACACCAGGCTCCCTCCTCTTCCCCCTTCCTGGCAGCGCGTTGCTCATGGAGCAGGGACCTGGCACGGTGAGAGCTGAGTTGGAAGCCAAGTGTATTTTCAGCCTGGGAAAGCAGTCTGGTGCAGGTGTGGTCCATCCAGCTCAGCTCCTCATTGGTAATTTTGAGCTCCTTGGCCCCTTTCTGCCCCGTTAGTGGAGGAAAAGAGGTCTCCAAGATCATCAAGATCCGTCAAGTTTCATGAAAATTGCTTTCTGAAGAAGGGGATTAAAAAAAAAAAAAAATAGAAAGAGCCACACTGAACACTCACTCGGGGACTGCATGGCAGGCTCAGCCCTAATTGGACATCAGAGAATCCACCTAGGAGCTGAGTTTGTCCTACCATGGACACGAGGGTGGATGATGGGTGCATTGAGCTGTGTCCAGAGGCAGACAGACAACCCAGGCCTGCCGTCCGTGCAGAAGACAGAGGCAGACACCAGGCCCCTTCAGCACAGGTCCAAGCCCTGTACCGCAGGTGGGATTGGACAACAGCCAACCTTTTCATACAGGGCCAAGGTCCATGCAGCAGATGGGACAGGGTTGGACACCAGGCTACCTTCAACACAGGTCCAAAGTCCACCCAGGAGATGGGGCTGGACATAAAATTATGCCTGTCCAGCCCAGGGGGAGGCTGAAGGGCCCACCTTGAGCTCAGCTGGAGCTTCTTGGCTAAGATGGGGGGCCTGGGTGAAACTTTTGAGGGCAGTGAGGGCCAGCTGGCACCTCAAGGGTTCTGCCAAGCCAGCAGCAGTGTTTTACAAGATAGCTTTAAACCAAGGATGATTTCCCTTCCCTGTTGTGATAACATCTGGAGAGATTTTGCTGCCTTCTGCCTCCTGCATCATGCTTGCTGCTGAAATTAGGAGGCTCAGCGAAATCATTCCCTAAGGAGAAAAAATAAATGTAAAAGCAGAAAAAAGGAGATTCCCCCTCAATTCACAGAACTCCTAGAGGGGAGCTCAGGAGGCAGCAGGTACCGAGACATGGGGGGCTGCTTTGCACACCCCTGCCTGTACATGAAGCTTCCAGGAAGATTTGCTTTGAATTAATGTGATTTTAAAGTAAGAAATGCTCTGGGTTCCCTTCACCAGCACAGGGACCCTTTGGGCATCAGAGAAACCCATTTTCCCTTTTTTTCAGGTTCATTATCCATCATAGGAAGGTGGCTGGGGGTTCCTGCACCCCGCAGCCCCTTGGTGCTGGTGGGGTCTGGCCAAGCCAGGTCTATTCTTAGCCAACGGGTGGCCAGGCAGGAGCAGACAGGGTGCACAGGGCCACGTTCCTCACATTCCCCTTCCCCAGGGACAAGGAGCGCCTGGAAATACGCAGCCACAGCTTGGCAGCAGCTGGGGGCCATCAGAAGGGGCCACCCTGGGAAGAGGAGAGGGGGGAGGTGGCATTGGGGGCATCTCAGGGGACAGAAGAACTATGGAAGAGATGTGGTGAGCTGTGGTAGGAACTGGGAAAGCCCCAGCCTGCCCTGCAGCTCCCTGCCTTTACTTTCAGCCCCTGCAAGCTCTGGTCGGCACCATCCTTCCCTCCCCACTGCTCAAGCAGGGCTGAGAGGGGTAAAGGTGAATTTGAGGGTGAGGAGCAAAACCCCATTTCCCCCCCCCCAGCAAGTTCAGGCTACCCCCAGCCCCATGGCTCAGCTAGAATCCCTTACTAAGGGGGACAGGGCTAGATCCAAAACAAACGACACCTCTACCCTCCCAATGTCCATTGCTGATGGAGGGGTGTCATCCATGCCTGTGGCTGGATGCATTGGCAGGATGCACTGGGTACCCAGTGGGGTCCCATCCTCACCACAGGTTGCATCCATGAGTGCCAGCTGGGCTGACCCCCCTCCCCAGCCCTGCAGAGTCCCCACCCTGCATGGACAACATCTTCCTGTCTCAGGGTGCCTTGGCAGCAGCACCCCAAAGGCTCTGCCCATGTCCCAGTGTTGGTGAAGATTGTCCCACTGAGGCATCCCAGGAGACAGGGAGAGAATTGTCCCAGACCAAAACTGCTGGGAATTTGGCACTTGGCTTCTGACCCCCTTGCCCAGGGGAGTCTCCAGTCAAACACACCCACTGCAGCCACAGCCAGCACCCCATTCCCACGGCTGCATCCTGCCTTTCCCTGCTCTTCCCTGCAGCATCACCATGAGTTATTGCAGCCTGCAGGCCCCATCCATCCTCCTGGCAGGTGAGTCACGAGCCTGCCTTGTGCCTCAGTTTCCCCTGCTGTGCGGCGAGGACAGGCAGGATGCCAGGTGGGATGTCATGAACTGAGGGGGCCACATCCCAGAGCAGAGTCTCCGTGACTTTTCCTGCCACTTACAAGTGGGAAGTGGCTTTGTCAGGAAACAACGTCTGTGACTTGGCTTAATGTCACTGAGTCCTTCCCAGATTTGCAGTCTTCAGGGATGGGAAAGCCCAGGCTGATGAGGGCTCAATTTGGCTGCACATTTTACCCTTTCTTCTTTTGGGTTTTTTTTTGNGGGGGGGGGGGGGGGGGGGGGGTGGGCAGAGGAAGGAGCAGCCAGGACAAGGAGCATCCTTCCACCTGCAAAATGAATTTACAGCCCCAATTCCTCCCTCCTGTATCACATCCTTGGAGCATCTTCCAAAAGCGAAGGGCAAAGCAGGGCCATGAGCCATGCCAGCAGAAGGACACCTGAGAGTGTCTGGGGACAGTCCTGGTGCCTGGAAGCAGCTTTGGGGACCACGAGAGCCCTGTCTCTCCCCTCCCAGCTGTGTTTGCAGTGTGGCTGTAATTACAGAAATGTGGAGAAATGCCGCCTCTCAATTGGCAAACATTTCTCCTGGCAAGCACCAGCCGACAGCTGCCATGCTGGGATTCAAGGGGGCTCCCATCCCCTCCATCCCACACCTCCTACCCCAAATCCGTACCCCATTAAGGCTGCATGCACCTCCTTTCCCAGTGTGCCTGTGCCTGCCCAGGCACCCACCTGCCTCGCTAAGTAGGTGTTAATTTCCTGCACAGATTATAACTCCCTCCACTCCCGGGAGCAGGAAGGGGGAGGATACCCTTGGGAAGCGCCCAGGTCTCCTTTGCCCTTGGAAACCAGGTAATTTCCCACTGATTCCCCAGGGTGTGGGAAGGAAGAAAAAAAAAAGGGGGAAAGGAGCAAAACCTCAAAAACACTCAATGAGGAGGAAGAGGAGGAGGGGGATGGGGGGAGGGAGAAGTAGAAGTGAGTGAGGGAGGAGGAGGAGAGCAGAGCAGGGCAGGGAGAGAGAGGATTACTGTTCAGTTAAATTAGAGGGAGCCCTTCAGCTGCCTTGAACAGCAGGAGAATTTGCCCAAAGACCCCAATTTTTCCAATTTTGGATAAAATGTAAGCACGGGATTAACTGCAAGCATATGCTTAAAACCCAGGGAATTGAAAGAAGTCTAGGCATAAAGTGCTCCAAAGAGGGCAGGAAGGCAGGGCATGGACTGGCAGTTGCATGGATGACCCGGCTCTACACAGATGCATTGAGGGGACTGGAGACCTGTGAGGGGACTGGAAGAGCCACGGGCGCACTGAGAGGCTCCTGGAGCTTAATGAATAATAACCTGAAAGAAAATGACATGACTCCACTCCATATGCAAGGGCTGTGTGGGGAAGAGGATTGGTAAGAGGCTGTTCCACCAGCCACGTGCTGGAACGAGACCCCCTGGTTGGAGAAAGGGGGATCAAAGGGGCCCCACTGGTATGCCTGGAGCAGGACAAGCCTTTCTGGGGTCACTGCACAGCCCCAGCCCTGGCAGAGGGGCTGGGGAGGCCACAGCTGTGCCCTGTCCCATGCCAAGAGCTGCACTGGTGCCCCTACACTCCACTCTGGGGACCCTGCCAGGAGGGCTCTGAGCTGGCACGTGCCCTTACCGTCGGACACATCTGTGTCCACGTGATGTGTCCATGAGCATCCGGGACTGATTTATGGGATGAGAGGAGGGCAAGAGGCCAACCTTAAACCCTGACTGCCTGGTGATTAATAATCATAATTACTATCATATTAGCTGTAGTAGTAATAGTTTGCTTTCCCCTGCAGAACTGGTCATCCAGGAATCTCAGAGAGGTTTCACCAGGCCAAGTGACCAATGTCCCTATTTTCTAAAGGAAATTGCGGCACAGAGCTGTATCCCTTGAGTCACACAGTATATCAACAAGAAAACAGAGAAGGCAGGAGTCTGGACTCTGTGTCCCTCTCCCTCCCCCATGCTATTAAGCTGCATCTGTGTAATATAGAGCAAAACATCCTCCACGACTCGCAGTAAATCACAGCAGAGGCAGTGTGCAGAGTGGATGGGGGGAGATAATGGGTTTTTCACCCTCTTCAACAATAGAACAAGTTTTTCTCTGCTAGGGAATGCTGACTTCTCTGAGAGACGGAGATAAAAATGGCACTGAGACTCTGAAAGGGGCCTGAAAGGGCACCTGCCTCTGCTCACCCACTTACATTGCTGGCCCAGGGACAGGAGGCACACAGGGAAAAGCATGCTGTGGGTCAAGTGCCCCACAAGCATGGCCTGGTCTACATGGGCATTACTGAAGTGCACTGAAATATTAATTGAAAATCCCAGCAAAACACTTCTGCTGATGATAATGGACCATAATCCTCTTAGACCAATTTCATGCCTGAAAAATCATGCACAACAAAATAATAATAGAAAGCCCCTCAGTGGACAGTGACCTTAGCAGTGGACACAGGAGAAGAGGGGTGGCCAGAGCCAATTTCTCAGGAAGGAAAGGGAGCTGGTCCCCTTGGCCTCCACCTCTGAGGTGGGCAGGAGAAAACTGAATTGGGTCTAGGTCTGAACATCTGCTCTAGCAGGGCAGCGTCACCGTGGGACCCCGATGTCCCACAGAGTCCTGGGGACCCGCCAGGACCCGTGCGCCCTACAGAGCCCATGGAACCTCCTGTATTCTCTGCGTCCACCAGAGTTCCCAGGACCCCCTGGACTCTCCCTGTCCTCCAGAGTTCTCAGGACTCCTGGAAGGCTCCACGTTCCTCAAGGATCCTCTGTGCCCGCAGAGCCCTGTGCCAGGCCGGGTCCCCCCATGCCAAGCCCGCCCCGAACAAGCAGC
>VZTX01021781.1:0-24630 GCA_013400915.1 Pardalotus punctatus | reverse complement strand
AACAAAGCTGATTCCAAGCTGTTCTCCGTTCTGACCCCTCCCACCGAGCCCGGTGTGTCAGGGCAGCAGGAGGGAGCTCCGTGAGCCTCTCCCGCTGTCACTCCGAGCGACTTTGTCACCTGTCACTGACAGTGCTGTCCCTGTGTCCTGCGGTTCTGTAGCTGCCGATGTTCTGAGGCCTAGAGAGGAAAATGAGCACGAGAAAGCACCAGCTGACGAGCTCTGATGCTCAGTAAATCGTGCTTTCTGAAACCAGACATGGATGTTTATTGTGCTTCTCTCTGGAATGCAGAGCTGAGAGAGCACGGTCACACTGCTGTCATATTGCCATTCTGGATTCAGTTATCTTGTGTTGAAGTTTCCCTGCCGCTCCACACCTCATGTTCAGCTGTTCCCCACCCCTTCCCTGAAATCACCGGCTCTTAGATCTGTCAGTGTAGATGCATTTGGAGTCTCTCCACAGGCTAGTGTGCTGAACTGAGCTGAGTTAGATAACCCCCAATATTAGAAGTGTTTTAGCTGTTGGAATGGTTTAGACGGAGCTGGGTTGGAAGCAATTCCACAGCCATTATTTGACAGTTTGGAGAAGTCTGTAACTTCCAGTAGTGATGAAATGGGTGATGGGATCAGCAGATGGGATCAGATAATCTCTTAATTTGGCACCACTGCTGCCTGAACAGCCTTACTTAGCATCAAGGAGCCTGCATGGGCAGGCTGCATTCATTGCTGCTGAGAAAGAAGAGCAATTACAATACCTGAAAGACTGACAGTGTTGCTGCTCTGCCTGCTGCTTCCTAGAAGTGGCAGCCTCAGACTTTTCCCCTGTTCTTAGCAACCTGTTTGTATGGGAACTGAAAAGTGGCCATTTCTTGGTTTTGACATTGTTTTCAAATTGGACCATGAGAAGGGGTTTTGGTGTCATCTGGTGGAAGTGCCCAGAAGAGTGTGAAGACCAAAAATATGTGTCCAGGAACCAGGAAGTAACCTTTAAAAAACCACAGCAATTTTAAACTTTGGATTCTGTGATTCTGTTAAGGGCCCTGCAGTGTTAATGCACCCAGAGGATAGGATGTTATAGATGCAAATACTACCTAGTATAATATATAGGAAAGTCTAGAAAAAGTCTAAATTCATGTGAAAAGTCAACCAGATCTCCAGTGCAGTGCAAAACTGTATTTGCACCTTTAACTTGATAAAGTCTTTACCAACAGTTATGTGAGGGTGATTATTTTTCTTAATTGCTATGTTATATATCTTTAATTTTCTCAGTTGAGATCCTTTTTGTCTTTGTTATGATTGGGGCAACCTCTCCCCTTCTGACTGAGACAGGAGCTGTGGAAGGTGAGATGGCTTTGAACATGGGAAGGAAATGAAGTGCTCCTGTCACATGGGAGACTTTCATACGAGCTGAAAGATAAATATAAAACAAAACCTAATTACGTAGGTGCAGGCACTTGGAAGCATATTAGCATTTTCATGTTTACTTAGACTCATGCCTAATTAGTTTAGTTGCTGTAAACTTCTCCCAAGGGAATAAATTACTGAAAGAAATCCCTTCCCAAATACTGTATTTATTGAGGTAAACCAGCCGATCTTAAAGGAGCTGCAATAATCCAGAAAAAAAGGCACATTCTCACGTAGAGGATTGTGCCATTTTTTTTCCAACAGGAAAGTGGTTTCATAATGGGAGAAAGGGAGCAGAAGTCACGTGTAAGTTTCTGTGTTTTGGTGGGCACAAGAACTGTTCCTCGGGCTGACAGCAGTGGCAGGGCCAAGGAAAGGGAAACTTTGTGGGAGAGCTGAGCTTCTTTGCACTTCTGTGTATTGCATGTCGTGGCTGTGCCAGAGCTGCGTGAACAGATGTTTTTGTAAAGCTAAACAAACAGCCCTGAGAGTACCTGAACACCTGGGACAGGGAGCAGACGGGCGGTCATCTGTGGGAGCCTTCAGTTGCATTTTCCCTTTAATTAGCTGTCTAATTGCGTGTCCGGAGCTGTTGCTGTTGCTAATTTATTTACACGTGTAATTAATTGTACTTTAAAAAGTACTTTTTTCTTCATCTGTGGAATGTCAAACTATCAGGCTGGTGTACTATTGTTATTTTTATTTATGGACTACATTATGACTCTATTCTGGATGTGTCCATGGAAGGATGTACGATGTCTCATTATTTCTCAGGTTAAATAAGGAAATAATGAATATCGATTGCAGCTACATTCAGCAGGGTAGGCAGGGCAGGCATACCTCAGGAGTACCTCCAAGGCTCATAACTGGCTTCCCATAATTTTTATTCTGTTTTTTAAATTAAGAAATGGGATCCCGCTGACAACATGGCATTATGTTCAACTTTCTGAATGCTGAATTGGGAGAGGGAAATAGGGTTTACTGGTATTGTGAGAGCCTTGTCAAACTTCCAGGAGTGGGTAAGATGTTCGTATTTGGTGTGAGAGAACTCTGCCGTGCTGAGGGGCCCACAGACGAGCTCTGCAGACGTGCCTTTGTGTGGTGCCACACGGTGTTCACAGCCTCAGTGACGCTGACACCGTGGGACAGGGCAGTTGCGTGTTGCCTGATCCCCAGGAGCACACCCTTGTGTTCCTGGAGCCAGGCTGCTCGGGGCTGTGTCTGAGCTCTTCTTGCTTCTCTTCTCAAGTTGTCTTCTCTCATCCATGTTTAAAGCTGTTTGTGCTTTCATTTTTGCTCAGCTTCAGATCTCTGTGGATGTGCCCTTTCCCCCTTCCCAGCCATGCCAGAACGCAGATATCACTCACTGCTCATTCCTCCCACGTTTCCTCCTATTTCCTCTTTTGTCAAGGATCTGTGGAGCTGCCACAAATCCCACCTTTCCTTCCCTTTGTCTAGGATATGTCATCCTGTAGCCAGCACTTTTAACTCCAGTGTGACAGAAAAGAGAGGTGGGGCGAGCTGCTGCTGTGCTATTCAAGCTGCACAGTACAATCACAGGCACATAAAAGAGAAGAGCATCACTAACCATTTTTGCAAGTCTGTCCAACATTAGTGTACCTTGAGAAGAACAACAGTTTTGTTTTGAAGACCACTTCAAATGTTGATCAGGTTTTTTTGGAATTAACTGGGCTTTGGGGGAGAGCTCACAGGATTTACAGATTCTGGTTTTGTCTTCAAAATGCTAAGTTACATTCAATCTGTGCTATAGCCATGATGAGTCAAAGTGAAAAGCAAAGACTGAGGAGGGACATGATAATAATTAAGAAATATTTACAGCTCCTGAAAATTTGGATTAAGAAAATAATTGAAGGCAGAAGTAAAACCAGCAGGACTAACTCTTTAAATTTTAATATAGGTATCATATTTTAAGAATATGACACCTATATTAAAATATTCTGACCCATTAGTTAATTACTATAGCCCCACTTTGAGAAGGACATGAATAAATTACATGGGAAATCACTCCTTTAGCTTGTATTGCTCAGGACTAAATCTTATATTTATAGCTAATATTAGAAATAATGAAATAAGGAAGTCTGCTCTTCAGAAAACTTTCAAATAAAACTTAAAAAGTGAACCTGCATGTTAGCAGACAAAAAAAAAAAAAGAGCAAGCTGTGAATACAACAAAAGGAAATATATGAGCAAGAGGATGGGCTCAGGCTGCAAGATCGCTGGTGGCGACCAGAATTAGATTGTTTGGGAAGAGCTACAGAAATTCTGCAGTAGACAATTACAGATTTACCTTTCAAGAGGATGAATTTCTTTCAAACCCTTGTTACTTAGAAACTCCAGTCCGGTAGTATGAGATTTTATATTCTTTCTAAAGCTGTTTAATGATAGTTTGGAGTTAACACTGGAGGCTCTTATTATCTCTAGATAGATCCCATTCATCCTTGCAGTCTGCTAAACCATTAGCTTCAGTACTACACTGCAGTAGTTAGATGAAAACTGCCTTAAGAATAGAGCAAAAAGGAGAACCTTCAGGAAGTTAAAGAACTTGGGATTGATTCTGGTATGTCCTTAACTCACAATGACACCGCAAATAACATTTCATTAGAAAAAATAGGACTAGGTCTGAGCACACCAAAAAAGCTCTCCGCCCTTGCGGTGATTTCTATGGACTTTAGATCAGGAATTAAAAGAAGAAAAACAGAGTAAGATGGCTAAAAATATATATTGACTTTCCAAACTGAAATAGCTTCCAGATAAGTGGTGAGATGATAAGAAAGGTGCTAGACAGTAGCTTCAGCAGTGTGGAAAAGATGGAGAACTGGATTAAGGCACATGGGGAGATGCTCTGCAGTACATCAGTGGGCTGTGCCAGGAGATGATGGACACAGGTACCCCCAGGGGCTGTGCCAGCACATGATGGACACAGGTACCCCCAGGGGCTGTGCCAGCACATGATGGACACAGGTACCCCCAGGGGCTGTGTCCACATGGGGCTGGTGGCCACCTCCTGTCCCTGGTGGAGCCAGAAGAAATGAACCCAGATAATCTCCTCTAAATGTCAGGTTAATGGCCAGTATTAGGTGGTGCTAAAGAAGCATTTTCACTGCAGGAAGCGCCTGTGATTCCCACAGGAATCATACCTTGGATGAATACTCCACAAAAATTTCTGCACTTGATTATTTCAAGCTGTTTACACAGTCAGATGAAAAATCAAAGTACAGGAAGTTGATTCTGTACTGAACTGTTTACATGCAGTCATTTGGTGATGATAGCGAATGCTCATTACTCAAGGTAAAGCTCAGTGCATTGCTTCATTTCTATCATTTTCACAAAACACTGCTTTGCTTCCAGCCTGAAGTGTGGCATGGGCTTATTTCTTTCCATAAGATTTTCTTCTGGATGCAACTGCTTCCTTATGTTATTCACCAGTGTATATTTTTTCTCTCTCTCTCTTTTTCTAGATTAATTAGTATGATCTATCTAGTTTATCAGAAATGACCTTTGCAAATATACGTGATTCACCTTTTAAGCTTATTTTATGTGGCAGCTTAAGGCATAGTGCAACAACACACTGTGTTATAATAGGGCTGGCACTTCGTAGTGTATTAATCTGCAGGCATAATAGAATAAATCAGAAAAGATTTTATCAGATAAAACCTTCTTCTTTCATCCCATTTCCTGCTGTAGGATTTCAAAATGCTTTTGGCTATGGCTGATTTCATACTGGGTCTCCAGGCCTCCTTATTCCAGGCTCTTAGGTGGGGAAGCCAAGTAAGTGGAGCGGGGAATTGATTGAAACTATTGAAAAATGTCTGTCAAAAACTCAGTGCAGATTTTTGTGATCTTACCAGCGAAAAGTCTCATCTCACTTAAAGGCAACTATGTGCGGACTGGCCAGGGGGGCAGAGAGACAGGACGGGTGTCTGGAGGGTGGTTTGTAGGTATGTGTGTGTTTAATTGCTTAAAAACCTCAGTTCTAGAACACAAGACTTGTGAAGACGCATTTTGTGTACCTAAAGCTTGTAATAGTTCCAAGTCTTTACACTAACTGAAAAAGAAGCTACAGCTTTAGGAAACGGTGGGGATTTATAGAGTTGCAGCTTCCAGAGGTTTAAGTGGAGAATATGGGGAGGATTTGGGGGACTAGGGAAGTCAGCCATGATGACCTTAAGCACTTGTTCCTTTCAAGATGTAGTCCCCACTTTGTGTCTGCTTAACACAGCTCGCAGTGGAAAGACGGACATTTTGCCTGCGCCATAGCAGCATTTCCAAAGGCAAATACCTTGGGCTGTCTTTCATTATTTTTATTTTATAATTAATCACTAACTGATGCCCTTTATGAAATAAAAATCAGGCCCAGCAGCTGGGTTATTTGCCTTTGAAAAGCTGTTACTATGCACACAGCACACCTTCCTTCTTGCCATTAATAATATCACAAAGGCATCAGGAGGCAAAATGCTACACTGACAGCATGTCATGTCCAGTACAAATGAAAGTGCCATAAACATTGGAAGCACCTATGAATAGGAAGAACTTCATTGACAAATGCTTCCTCTGGGCCTTCAGGAAGGATGATGTCTGATGCATGGTTAGTATGAACGGAGAGATGTTCAGGAAATCTTTCTGTGGAACTGTCCAGCTATTTTTTAAAATTCTCTGTGCAAGTCACCCAATTCCCTCAGTATTTTTCCTATTTTTCTTCCTCAAAGAGCAGTGGAGAAAGAAGTAGAATGCCGTAGTGGATTCTGCAGCTGGGTCTGAGCCTCCAGCAGCTGTCCCGGTGGTGTCAGCGCCCTCTTTGGCACAGTGAGGGTGCATGAAACCGTACAGAACGAGAGTAATTGTAAACTCTGCCTCAGTGAACTGCGTGTTTGCAGGATACCCGTGTCCTCCTTGCTTGCCTGATCCTTGGTGCATTATAATTTGCTCTTCTCTGCTGTTTCCTTCAGATGTGTGTTTGTGATGGACAGAGAGACAGAAAAAACTCAATATATTAGTAACAGTCCATCTGCACACACACAAAGTCCTAGAAGTGTGTAATCTATTTTTAAAATAGCCTAGTCTATCTCTTGGAATACTTCCTATATTGTTAAATAAGTTTAAAGTGTGATTGATGATCTCCAGATCCAAATCTGGGTTTCTAAACCATCCAGCTGCATCTGCAACCCTGTGGTGAGAGCGCCCTGTCATCAAATGCCACATCTTTTCAAAGCAGCTCACGTATTTCCAAAGCTCTCCTAGTAATTAAATGACTTTATCACTATTATAACAAATGTCAGTCATATTGTTAATGACAGCATTAGGCCAGTGTTTCAGCTAAAAGCTTAGCAGGCAATGCTAGTATATTTTGGATTCTCAGTTTTTAATTGTTTTCCTCTCTTTCCTTTTCATTGGAAGCCTAAGTTGAACATGGAATATGCAGGTTTTACACAGTTGCTTAGCATTTGAATATTTCTTTGTCTTCCCTGCAGTGGCCTTTTCACATCTGTACTTAACACATTCAGCACAAGCGTCAGTAACACATTAAAACGATGGATGAAGAGATGTAGAACATTAATATGTAGTGGTGGTGGTGGAAGCTTGACAACTGTCAACTTCGCCTGTGTGCATTTACCACATACTCCATGTTATTTATTCATCTGAAACACTTTTGCAAATGAAGCAGATGAAAGGGAATGTAAGGTAAATTAAGCCTGTTTAGGGCAACTGGAGATCAGAACGAGATAAAACACCAGCAGGAGCAGAGCACCTGGGTATTGGTGGCTGCTGCCGTACCTGAAGCGTTCCCCTTAAAAACATGACTCGAATTATTTAAGAGTACCGATATCTCTAGTCCCAAAGCATCTTTATTCTTCTAAATGTGCACACAATAAATATTTTATAGTTTGAACTCTGAGTCTTCAAATGATTAAAGGAGGCTAAAGGAGAAAAAACAAGTTAGGAGGAGAAAGTGAGCGAAGAAGCATCCATCTAAAGAGAAGGAAAGGTGCATCCAGTCCATACATTTATTGCGCCAACCGCACATTGAGAGAACAGAAAACCACAGTCCAGTTGAGGATGCTTGTGCTGTGTCCTGGTACCAGCATGACTGGGGACAGATGGTCCCCAGGCACACCTGCGTATCTTTTCAGGCTGAGTTAAACCCTGAAGTAAAACTATCAGAGTTTCAAATGTTCTTATCTCCTTGTTGTTTGAATTGTATTGGATTTCACAGTGCTTAGCTCAAGGCAGTGGAATTGTTTGGGGTATCTGTATTTTTCAGCTGCTGCTGGGAGTTTAGCCTGATGTATTGCCATTGCTGTTAGATGTTGCATGAAGGGTGGGGAGTTGACCTCTATCTGCAAAGCTTTGTGCTGTGAAGGGTTCTTAGCACTGTAATTTGAATTCCCCTTGCTCAATTTTATCCCTCTTACGTGGCAGTACATGGCCTGGGAAACCTGGGTAGAGTTGTATTAATCATAACAATCAAGGGTTCTGGCTTGACAAATCAACATTAAGCCCATCAAGCTGGATTTCTTTTTAAATGGCTGGTTAAGTAAGCAAATTAAGGGCCCCTCTACTTACTATTTTGCTGGTTCATTTATTTGGGCAGCAGGATTTCAGGCACTATATATCATACAAGCGATATGAGTTTGATTTGGTCTCATCTTTTCTGCCACCTCCTACCACATTAGGATCCAGTTGCTCTTCACAGCTCAGTGTTGTCTTAGGAATTCATCTGCAAGATGGCAGATAATCAGAAACTGCTGACTCTCTAGGGCTGCTTTGATTATTGGTTGGTTAAATCAACCTGACTATAGCTTAGTCACAAAACTCAGAGCATAAATCAGCTTATTTTAATGCTTGGGGGTTTTCTTAAGAGAAAATCAAGCAAGCCTTTGCTGAGACATTGCTGACTGCAGGTAATGGCATTTTTTGCACTCAGAAGTTTACAATTAGAGCTCTCTGTCAGGGTATGGGTGCACAGTTGTATCTTTTGTCCTCGGCATGTTGCTCTTAACACCTCTGGAGATGGGAAACCCTGTCAGAAATAAGTAGATAGGTTTTCAAAGAGTTGTTTGGCTCTGTTTTCAATGAGTCCACCCCAGATTATATAAAAGATGTGAATATTTATTAGGACAGTGAGAATGAATGCCTGAAGTCAAAGAGATCTACTGAGACAAGGGAAAGGTCTGGATTCCAGTTGCTACTTCAATTAATACCTAACTATATTATGAAGGAGAAAATATTGATGCTTTTCTTGCAGCTGATTTATTAGAGACTGTGTGACTACTCTGCTCTTCCTCCCTCTCATCCTTGAGTATGTTAAGGGAGTGTTTATTTGCAGTGGTTGCTCACCAGGAGCAGCCTTGGCTGTCTGTACACTGATTTACACATCAGTAACTATGTCTAGCTGGTAAAGGTTGTTTCTGGAAACTGGAGACTCATGGGACAAGGCAGTTTTTAAAAGTCTGATCAAGTGAATTATGTGCTGACATTTGCTGTGTCCTCCTTGGAGGCCAGGAAGTCACTGGACTTGATAAATTATGAGTAACTATGTCTTTTTCAACTCTTCAGAATGGAATTGTTTCTGCATTTCAGTTCTAGAGATGCCAGAATTCTTCAGGCAGTTCTATAAAAGAAAAATATATTTTGTCATAAGCTTAATTTGTTTTGCTGTATCACCAACTCACATCTCTTTAACTGCTTTTTGAAGTATGAACAGAAATTCAAATATTCAAAGCATGCATCACTATTGCTGCTGTCATGGGATGTATGAAGACTCCTAGTATCATTTTACCACATTTCTATAACTCACATGTTTTTATGAAATTTCAGATGAGACATTTTTTTAAAAAAACTTCCATCTCTGTAGCCTTTTTTTCAATATGTAATAAATACATCTGGAAAGCAGTGCTTTTTGTTCAGTTGAGGAGTTACTTTACTTCAGTGGCCATAATTTAGTTCCTAAATGGCCTGAAGATTTTCTAGCATGGCTCTGAAGTAGCCATTTCAAGTGCAAAAAGGCTTTTCCTGTCCTTTTGTGTTATGAGGAGACTGGTGTGGTTTTAGCTTGTGTTTGGTGTTAGTCATGTGATTCTCCTTCTGATTGGAATTGCTACAAAGGGCTCAAAACTTTCAGAATATCTATATTATTGGTTAATAATTGTGGAGTCTTACCTTTGTGGGCTTTTTGCTTTCAACACTAAGTGTCAATTTTTATTTTTTAAAAATTTTTTAAAATCTGATTCTGTTTTGGTTAGATACAGACGTAAAATGACAGTGGTTTAGAGATTTATTTTGCAGTATGTAAAGGAAATGGATTAAGTGACGCTAAGGTGTGGCTTGTAGCAGCAGAACTGGAAGTGGCACCAGTACAAACTGAACAGCCGTGATGTGGTGGCATGAGTGTGTATTTTTCATGCCTCAATCAATTTCAAGCTAATGTAAATACGCCACCAAAATTGTTTGCTTTGTGGTTTCAGGAGTTATTTGAGTTTGAGATAAGAACAATGTAAATCTGTGTAATGTTATCTTGAAGAACAGATCGGTGCATACTGGGAAATTAGCAGACTCCCCCTAGTGCTCCAGAACAAATTAAGGGAACACTATTAATATTCTTACCTTTCAAGGAGTGTCACTCATCCTTCACCTGCAGTTTTCGGATGCAAGATTGATGCCATTTCAGTCATTGTATTGGCTTTGTTATTTGTGTGTACGTTAACCAAATTCATCAGTTAGTTTGCTCACGAGAATAGGTTTGGCACTACCCTTTGCAAGGTACACTCATAATGAAACGTGAGAGATGCTGTGTTTTCTTTTGTTTATTAACTCCAAACTTGTGCATTCCTTGAGGCAATTTTTATTCCCTCCCAAGCCCTCCAATGCACAGAGATAAATAGTTAAGGACATTACTTATTTTTAAGATGACCGCATGATGTTCATGTTTCTTACCTGAAACCAGATCCAATTCTGAAACTTCTTTAACTTGAACTTAACAATTCATAACTGTTTGCCTCACATTTCAGTTTCTGCACCTTTACAGTGAGTGGTAATGAAATGCCCTCACTTACCCATCTCTCAAAGGTTTGGGAACGTGGGATAGGTGCAATGCATGGGGCAGTTTGAAGGTGGAATGCACTAAAGACATGCTAATTGCTATTTGATTCAATAGAAGGATGAAACTCTAGTAAATAAAGGAGAGATGTTCCAGATATTTGATATATACACTCCATGTAAAGTTTAATATCCTTTGAATGCTCCAAAAATCAGATCTCAGTAGTTCAAAAAGTTCCAGCTCTTTGTTTCATTTTTATCCCCACTCACTGGAAAGTGACAACAAACTGAAGTATTATTCCAATAATCTTCTTGTTTATTGTTGTTTAGAAAAGGGCTTCTGGCGAAATGTTCATTACCATTTTTTTCACATCTCAACCAATATAGAACATGACTTTATGGATGCACTAAATAAAATGACCCATTTTAAACTTTTTGAAGCCTAATCAGAAAGCCATCATATACGTTGGAAAATTGTATAAACTCTGTATGCAACAAAAGCAAGCAAATCTCCTTTTTTTTTTTTTTTTTTTTCATTTGAAGGAGAATGGCAAAATAATAAGTTGTGACTAGTGGCATTTCCCTGTGCTGCCGTCCATTTGTAATGCACTGAGAGGCTGCATTGGCCATATCAATTCCTCTTTTCTCGTGGGTCAGTTATGCTGTTTGCATTCAAATCAGTCCCTTAATCAAGCCCGTTGATAATTGCAGCAGTGCAAGGGAGATATTTATCATAGCAAGGGAATAAAGGCACTTTGTTGCAGTGCAGCCAAGTCTAATATTGCACTGCCCCAGTGGAACATTTATGCACATGTGTGGAGTTTGTTTCCCTCATCAGCACCTCCAGACACAGGCATGCTTGGTCTCCTTGATGGGGTTAGATGGGCAGCACTGCAGCCTTAAGTATAGTATGCTTATTTTTGTTTGTGCTAGTTTTAGAGCACTTTTAATAGCTAGCTCTTGTTTAATATGCTATGAAATTCTAACAAAAAGATGCTTAGAACTGTCCTTGACCATAAAAATCCGTATGGCCCTGGCCAAATTAATGATTTGCACCTGTAATTTGGATTTTGTGAGCTGAAGCAGATGGAGCCATAAAGCCAACATGGCTTTGCCATTTCTGAGTCTTACAGTTTTCTTTGCAAGGTGGGGGCCAGGGTTAGGGTTATGGATAGGGAGGAGGAAGCTGCCTTCCTCAGTCCCATCTGATGAGAGCAGTGACTCTCATCTCCAGATTGTGCACACAGATGATGCTGAAGTTTCTTCTCATTTGTGGTGTTCACCTTTCCCCTCCCCTCTGCTGCAGGAGAGCTGCTTAAACAGGACTTTGGCGTAGCTGCATTCTCCAGCAGTTACCATTACCCAGTAAATTCTGGTTCCTTGTAAAGGAATTCAGCAATGTCCTTCAGTAGTTCAGCCAATGGCATTATGTGCCTGGATTCCTTGGTGCCCTCTCAGAATTCTTCCCCTGCAGCTTCAATACTGAGCACTGTACATAAAGTTGTCCCTAATTAAAAACTATCATTGTGGATAACTACTGTTCTGGGAAAGAAAAAACTCCTACTGTAAAAAACCAAGTAGCCCAATTCTACAGCAGTTCCTCAAAACCTGTTGTCCTGTGCAGCATCAGAACACAAGCTTAAATGAAGTGATGAAACCGTGGTTAGATACTAATTCTAAAGAAATGAACATGAAAACCATTTATTTTTGATGATTTGGTTTATTAGCACACACTTCTTTGTGCAGACAAGCCTAAAATAAAGCTGTTTTGGAGCTTTTATCTGTCACTTAGTGAGGGTTCTTTGAACTGCTGTTCAGCTCAGCAATGTTCCCAAAATGCCTCAATTCCAATTTCACTTTATGTTTGCATTCATGAGGCTTCACCCTCCCTCCCCCTGTGATATATTCTCTGGACATCCTAAACAATCTACAGAAATTCCATTTTATTTCCCAGGTAATGGTGTTATTTGAGGCTTCAGATTGTTTAGGTGCATCCCAAGTGAAATACTTAGCAAGTGCTGAAACTCTGAAATTGTAGTGAGATGAAAGGCAGGGCCCTTGCTGCTTCTGTTCCAGACTAAAGCTGAAATTCTGATGGATTTTGACTTTCCTGACACTCAACTGGGTTTACATTTGTATGAGTAGCCCAAATTTAAACACAATTTCAGGTTAGAGAGACATGCAGGATCTCTGCTGGTCCAGCTCAAATAAAGGATGTAGTTAAATACCTGTTCACAAATGTCTTTATGGCAAATGGAACAAAACCGTGTTTCCTTTGACAGCCTTTTATGACAATTATGGCATCAAGTAAAAAACTTGGATATTGATGTGACAATTGAGCCCGACTCTTTTATTCAGCAGAGACAACTCAGAACTGTCTTTATTATCTTTGGCTTTATTGCACTTAATAATAGACCCCTTGCTGCCTGAAGGGAATGACAGGAAAATTCCACATGAAAATGATACCAGTGTTAGGGTATTTTAATAAATAAATAAATTGTGAAAGGGAGTAAATATGTAAGTAGATTAAAGGTACTTAAGTTTAGGTAACTTATTTTTCAGGTACTGAAGTACTGGGAGGCACTGGCAGGATGATAATGAAGTGTGTTTTTCAATTCAGAAAAGTGCAGTAAACCAAATTCAAAGAGTATTAATAATGTCTTTCTAAAACATGGCAGTTACGGCTCTCAGGTAGTTCATGATGATTAATCCAGGGTAAATTGTAGTTTTATACCTTAGCACTTACTTGCTCATCGATTATCATTTCATTCCTGGGACTAAACTCTGCTTGCACTATGATTAATAAGTGCTCTCATGTAAAGGCTTTGTAGGTCATTAGTAACAACTTGGAAATCACACCCCCTATAAACTTCTTCAAAATTGGTATCAGCAAACTTGGCTCAGCTGCAGGGATTGCTAGTAAATGGCAGTCCATTACTCTTTTTAACCTGTACCATTGGAGTGATTAACTTTGGATCATCATATCTACCACCAAAAGAATAAAAAAAGTTGCAGATGAGATGATGGTTTGGAGCTGACACCTATTTCTTTCATCCCTGACTTGCACATGCTCCTGTCCCCACTCAATGCCTGAGCCCAGGAAAGTGGCAACACCAGAGCTCTGGCTCTTCCCTCTTGCTGAAGTGGGAACGCCATGTCCAGTTTGTTTCCCTCTATGGTTTTTCATGAGGATGAAAAAGAGATCACACAAATACATGAACGGAATATCCATTTCCTCATCTCCTAGATGCAAAGACCACATCTTTGCACTGTGAAGTCTCTCAGCTGCTGGAAACTGCATAGGGACAGAAGAGAAATCTGGCTCTGTGCTGGATCTGTGTCCCTTACGCCTGGTTATTGCCTGTTTCCAGAGACAGTGTCCTTGGCAGATTTTTGTTGTGATTTGGGATAGCCATTCATAAACTCACAGGGGCAAGGGCAGAGCTTCTTTCCTGTCCGAGCCTCTCTGAGATCTCCTACAGCAAGTGATCCCAACAGGTAGAAACACATGGAGTGTAAGGGGCTGGAAAAAGCTTTAATGAAAAATGAGTAAATGTGAAGGATTCTGAGAAAATAGAGCCATACAATTTCTTGACTTTTATTTATTTGTAGGTGAGGAGATCACAGTGGTCAGGGAAGGCCTGACTCAGAGATGTGTTTCAGTTACATTGCTACAAGTTGGACATAATAAAAATGTTTAGGATTTGGGAAGATTTGTACCTCTTGGACACCTGGGGATCATAGGAAGAGACAATTACAGAGTGTGATCGGTTGCTGTTTTGTGCTGGCTCCGTGTCAGATCTCAGCCCAGGCTGAGGGAGGTGATGGCTTGTGCTCCTTTCAGATCCCCGCAGGCAGCCCTGCCTGGGTCAGTGCTGGTGTGGAGCAGCCAGCCCGTGCTGAAATCAGTGATTCACACACAGCACAGCTGCTTTTCCATAGGGAAAACCTCTTTGTGTTTACCTGAGCTGTTGGCTCCCTTTCCCCATGGCTGGGAGGATATTACAACACTGTTCAGTAAATGTTAACTATCACAAATAATTAATATCAGGCACAGTGGAGAGCACCTGGGGGAAAATTAACTCTGACATAGTATGGAATGATTCTGTAATGTGATTGGTAAAGACCTCCCCTGGATAATGAACAGGAGAAGAGCAATTCCTGCTGCAGTATCCATGGGTCATTCTTTCCATTAGAAAAAAGGTTTCCATGTCTTTGAAGTAATTTGAGTGGCTTTTGTGTTTCTTATATAGCAGGTCAGTCTTCAGGAAAGCTCACTATTTAGTGGGTCTTTTGTCTACAGAAAAGATAACCTAACATATTCAAGTGGGGTAACCCAATTTTTTCACATTTTCCATACTAATGTAGTATTAGGAATATTTATAGGAAGTACTGACAAATGCAGAGCAATAGTTGGGTAGTCTTTAAAGTAAAATGAATTAGTGTTAGGTATGTTATTATTAAGTCAGAGACCAGATGTGTGTTCCAAAGCAGCATTTACTGTGTTCAGACAACCCTGAGACAATCAGGCAAGAGAAAGATATTCCCAGTCCAGAGGGGCTGTTTTTCCCAGCTCAGCAAAGGAAATGGCCCCTTTTTCTGAGCAGTATCTCTGTTACTAACACTGGGAGAGGCTGAGGCTATTAACAGCTCAGGGAACTGGAGCTGGATATTGGGCAAGCACTAATCCATCTGTCCAGGCAAGCTCCAAACCTAACTCCTCCACTGGCTCCTTTCCTCCTCCTTTCCTTGCCTGTCCATAGTGGCAGAGGTGCTCAAGGCCCTGGCTGAGCACAGCACCTCAGCCTCAGGCCACCTCCACAGGGGACGATGGATGGCACCTGTAACTGCTGTAGAAAACAGAATTCCTGGCATGGGATGTGACTGGGACACTTGGCAGGGATCAGTGGGCAGCTTTATCTCCATGTCCACATTGAGTAAATGAGGTCCTGACAGTCTGTGCTCCAGCTCCCTGCTCGACAGAGCTGTGATCCGTTGGCATTGTGGGAATGAGCTGCAGGGACTCCTGAGACCAGGAGACATCCCATCATTTATTTAGTGGAAGTCTGGTGTGCCCCATAAATGCACAGATACCTGGGCACAGACAGTGACTTGGTGTCTGGAGAGCTTGTAATGCATTCAGATTAAAACAGAGAGAGAGAGAACTAACTGGGCACACTGAAACTACTCTACCTTACACAGCATTGTCCATTTATTCTGCAGTTTTGGTGTGATTTGTGGACTTACAGCAAAGCCAGGGGTGCCTCTGCAGCGTGATCTAAAGCCCAGTGATATTTCTGCAGGTTGTGGTTCTCTGGATTAGCTTAATTGAAGGTCTTGCTCAAAGAAATACTAGCTAGGAGAGCTCTGGGCTAGAAACTGGGGTTCCTTCTGGGGGTACCAAACCTGGGTCTGATTCTTTCAGCCACACAGCAGCGACACCCCTTTATATGGGAAACCTCTAACACAGAGGTGCTTAGGTCATCCTCTCCATCCCAGAACAGAAGAGACAGCCGATGTCACAAGGTGCCTGATGAGAGAGAACACGTTTTTGCTCATTGTATTTCCAGTTCTTCAAAATCCTTGGCAGTTGTGTAGCAAAGGATCAGTTCCCTAGCAAAAGAGTGGGACTGGTGTGTGGGAGTGTTGGAAATCACAAAGCCTTGGAATTTCTATTTCCAATAAACCCATTATCCTGAGGGGTCCTGAAGGGTGAAAGGTGGAAAACGGTGCAGATGGGATTTCTTTTGAGACTGGTTTAACAAGAAAATTAAGAATTTTTCCTTTCAAGAATGCCAGTGTCTGCATCCCAAGGGAATCTCAGTGTTCTCAATGAACAGTTATTTCTCCTTTCCCACACCTGCAGCACTGATGGACATAGCTGGACATCCACCTGCAGCAGCAGTGCTGAGAAGTTCCAGTGGAATCATCAAACACACAGGGGAGCCACTGCCCCTCTCCTCTTTTAGAGAAACCTCATGTACAGCTTGGGAAAAATAAATTGGCACAGTTAATCCATAGACAACTGTTTAGGGAAGCCTGACACTGATACTGTGAGGATGTGCTTTTGCTTAGTCTGAATCTTTGCTCTCACTAATGTTGGAATATTTCCGGTAGGTGTGTTTCCATACAGGATAAATGCTATGAATCCTTTTTTTGGTTAAAATTGGGAATATGTCATCTTGAATACAGCCCATCACGCTCTGAAATTACATCTTCTGGAAGGTTTTACTGAAGTGTTTATTTTTGCTATAAAGATTTCATTGGAATAAAGCAGCCAGGTCCAAGGAAGCCCATGGTCATTGCTGTGTGCTGTGATGAACAGTGGATTTATTTCCTGTTAGCTTCGCTCTCCTGGTTCACTGAGGAAGCTGAAAGTGGGTGTGAAAGCTCCTGGGACCAGCTGCCTTCACTTTGCTGGTTCCACCAGCTGCAGCAGCAGCAGGGCCTGATTCCAACCAGCACGGGGGTTTGGCAAGAGGCAGCAGGCCAGCAAGCGGGGAGCAACTGGCAGAAGGAAGGAGCAACTGGAGGTACTTGGGTGGGTGGTGCTGCTGCATTTCTCTTAAAGGTGTGGGCTTTGTGTAGAGTTTGGGAAAGGAAGGAACAGTTACCAGGGCTCCTGCTGCTGCATCCCCACTGGAGTCAATCCCCCACTCCCAGTCTCAGGTAGGTTATGCCCGGGAAAGTCCCCCGGCTGCTGGATTTCTCTGGAGCAACAGTGACACCTTGTGGGTTAATTTTAATTGTGCTCCGCATGGAAATGTTTGTTCCCACCCCCTCCACCTCTGCCTGCGTGGAAACCAGCAGTCGGAATTCAGGCAGCATTTTTGACCATCTGCTCAGCACATCCCTAGACCTGACAGCACAAGAACTGATGGATGGCAGAACTGCTCATAAAGCAGGGTGCCAAGGGCTGCATGAAAATTCAGTTAGCAGGATCGTATTATTGGGAAATAGTGTTTTAATTGGAAACTGATTGCTAATTGGATATTACACATATTTCATTAGGAAGACACAGAGAAAGCTTGGTTGTGAATGGGCAACAGGAGGCTGAGGCACTTGGTTCCACATACGAGTTTAGGCATGGCGGTGTCCTTGTTTTAATTTGGGAGAATGCTGTTAATTAATGTGTTTCAGGTCTTCATTCCATCATGGTAACCCCCCTTTTTCTTTTGGTTTCTATCTCTGAGCATAACTTTTGCTGCTGTGTTTGCCAGTCTGTTTGCAAGACTTTATTCAATTTAGACCTAATTTTTTTTTCCTGGCATATTGAATTCCTTGCTCCAGAGGATTTTTCATTCCAGATGGGCTTCAGTTATTTTCAGATTCCCCCAGGCTCCATTCTGAGTCCTACTGTGATTTGCATTTGTAGCCTTTCGATGAGTAAACATTAGAGCTCCTCCAATTCTGTACTGGCACATCCTTTCCGATGGCACTCAGCTCCTGCTGATCTTGGAGAAAAGCTGGATGCTTTGCATAATATTTTGCATGACATTCAATTATGGAGATCTTCACATTTTAAAAAAAACATTGAACTGGGAGAAGAGTGATCTGCTATTAATTAGCTGTCTGATGCCCTGGACTCATGTTGATAATAATGGTTCCCCTTAGTTATGGTTTTAGTAATCCATAAGAAAACAGACCATTAGAGATATTAAAAATTCATTTCTGTAGAGTACTGGCAGCTTGAAAAATGGCATTCAGTCTTTCAATTTACTACTTTTTTAAAAGAGCAGTTTTAAATAACAAATTCCAGATTTGAAGTACTTATTTCCAGCAAACTTAAAGATAACATCTTTGTGTTAGCACATACTTGTACACACAAGCACTGTCTGCTTAAAAAAGCTTTGAAACCTCTTTCTGAATACTGACAAAAACTGTGGGAATGGATGAGGTCTCTAAAGATGAGCCACCCAGGCTGATGGTTAAGGTATTTTCCACCTGTTTCTTCCCAATACACAAAGCCATGCCCACACATTTCGGCACATACAGGCAAATGTCTCCAGTGGGTTTTTGAAAGTGAATGTTAGTGCCACACATCTCCTCATCCCCTGCCCTTCCTCCTGTCCCTGTGTCATCCTAATGGTAAAATCCAACCATGCCCTTGCCATAAATACAATATATTGGTGTGGATTAAGGACTGCCCTGCATCTGATACCCTATACCTATACATTGCCTCTCCCAAGGTTGCCATGCAGACTGCCAAAATACTCCTATTTTGCGATTTTCAATAGCACTACACATCACCTTTCTTGTAAAATCAACAACATCTATAAAGATTTTCTTCTTGGAATTACAGCTTTAAAAGTGAAGAAGTAGAAAATAGAGCCCACAACCTAATAATCTCCTAATCTTGTGAAGTGGTAATTCATCACAGTGCCATCTATTTAGAAACATTATAAATCAATGCCTTCCCTGTGCCTGTGAGGGTGTCTATAGCAGATGGGTGGGGTTTAATTTATTGAAAAGAAATTGAGGGAGATAACAATCCAGCAATCTGTCTGTTCCAAAACTACATTCTGTTGGACGTTAGACACCAATTAATTATATAATACAGGTGCAGTTTGTCATTAATACATTTTTTAGAGCAATCAATGTTTCCATTTTATAAATTTCTAAGGACTGTGAATTCTGTTCCTTTAGCCATATGTGCACATTATCAGGGCAAGGGGATCCCTGCCAGACCAAAATGTATTGCTGCATTATCCCTTAGGATTTATTCTACTCTCTTTGAAGGAACATTATTTTTACCCACAATGCAACTATTGGGTTTTTTGCCAGGTTCTTCTTGCCTTATTAGTTTGTATTCAGCAATTTTCCTCTCTGTACTTTTGCATGTTTAATGAATCATGAGTGTTCCTTTGGTGTAGGAGTACCCTTAATCTGTGGGCTGTTGTCCCTGGGAAGGGAGTTACTTCCGTGGGTTATACCCAGGAGTTACTGATTTGCAGCAAAAAATACTTAAATACATTTATGCTTATTAACATTGATATTGTGTGAGCTGCACAGACAGAAGCAGGCTCTGAAAGTTATTCTCTAAGTGTGTTTAGGTCTTGTCTTTCTTTCCTTAAATGGTTTCAATATGTCATTTAGGAGAACTTTCTTCCAATGGGGACCAAAAGCAGTTCCTTCAGGAACGCTGTTGGCACAGCAGCTGCCTTGTCCATAGCTCTGTCCACACAGCAGGGCTCAGACCAGTCCTTCCTCTGGCATGAAGGATCCAGCTTTTTGACCATTCCTTCATTTATGCTGTGCTCTAAGAAACGTCTTTCATTAAAATCCATAAAAATTATATGGAAAGATACTGCCCAAATGCTTGCAGTTTATCTGAAAGGTCTGTCCAGCTGGCAAAGTTTCCCTATGTTTGGAGTTGTTAGAGCATCAAACTGATTATTTTTTTTTTTTTAAATTGAAAGCTAACTGGAAAATTCCAATATAAGTTCTCCTAAATGTGAGAGCTTCCAGTTACACTGCAGTGATTCAAGCAAATCTCTATCTGTATTTTTTCCAATAAGCCTCACATGCTCACCTTCCCATATCCTAAACTTTATAATATGTGGTGCTGCGGCACTTTCAACAAAATTTTCCCTGCAATTCAGGGAAGTTTGGGATTTTGCCTGGTGTAGCTAAGAACAACTGCCACCTACATGGAAAATGCAGTGAATTAAAACAGCTCTTGATATTTGAAAGAAAAAAAGAGACTGACAGGTACGTCCTGAAGACCTTGTTAAGGCTCCTTAATTTACCTGGTTTTCAAAAAATGCCAAGTGCTTGACAGGTAGTGAGGAATGGCATTTACCAAAGTGATGGAAGGTGGTGGAGAACCTGGAAGTTCTGAAACACAAATGTTGATTGCTTCTGACTGCACTCCCTTCTCATGTCATCTTCTTAAATATGTCATCAATTGAAAATTTTTGATACAAAACTGAATGACAGAAACTTCTTATTACAAAATTTACGCCACTTTATGGCATTATGATTAAAGGCAATCCTGAACTGGTTTTGTTGCTCTGCCAAGAGGGCAGCAGCAGGGACATTTCCAGGGTCAGCAAGCTGGCTGGGAAGGTGAGAAGGCCCCGTGCACAGTGCACAGACATGGGCCAGAAACGGGAGAGCCGCTCCTGCTTCCCCAGTCAGTTCTTGTGCACATGAAAGCTGGGAAATTAGGAAGTGTTCTTCAACAGTGATAGCCATGAACTTCTCAGAGGAGGATGCACATGGTTTTGCTGTGTTTGAAAGATGTCTAGAGGTAACGCTCTGGGGATGAGGTGGGTGGGGTTTTCCTCTGTTAAAGACAGACGTGGCATTTCAGTGACGGCAGTAGGAGGCATTGCCGTGTGCTTTGCCGTGGGTGCCAGCCGGGGTCTGCTCCAGGAGGGGAGCGGGACAGGCGTTTCCTCAGGCTGCTGTTGCGGGCAGTGCTGGGCACGGGCAGTGCTGGGCACGGGCAGCAATCCGGGCTGCTGCTGGAGTGAATGAACAGACAGGGACTGTACTGGGAGGGTGGGCGGCCCCTCACCGACAGAAACAAGGGGCCGTGCTTCAGTTGCCTCATCTTCTTCGCAAGTGCTTCCCTGGAAAATGCAAAGTGAAAAGCAGCCCAGGCTGATGCATCTTTGGCATTTACAATAGAGGATTCATCCTTGTGAATTATTCTTCTGTAGCTTGGCCATGCATACAAAAATGGCAAGATGTGTCTTGACTGTCACCAGAGAAAAGGTGGGACCACAGCAGTTAAATGTGATACTGGTTGGCGAGGATAGGTAAGGATCACAGCTTGGAAGGTCTGCAAGGAATTCCGCAGGTGTTGGTGGCAGTGGTGCAGGATGAGGCAGAAATTCAGAAAAGGCTTTGAAGAGACATGACAGTCAATGTTTATTCTGAAATAGCTGTTACTTGTTTATTCATGTTTTCTGGAAGAGGATTTGAATCCAGGCTACATAAGCTGGAAAATGAGGGGGAAATTGTGGATAAAAGTGAGAAATCGAGGGGTTTGTGAGAAAGAAAAAGATTGTGGAATGTTTCAGTTTTTTGGTTTGTTTCATTTCTCAGGAAGGGCTGATTGGCTTCTGGAGATAAACTGTGAAGCACACCCAGGGTGTGCTTTATAGTCTGTGAGCTGAATGCACAGGAAAATTAACACCATCACCACATCACCCCATGGATTTGTCAAATATGTGACATTTTTGACACTGTGTTCCTGGTTTAAAGGCACAAAAGAAACTAGGAGAGGTAGAGTACTGGGACGGCTGGTCCTTGTTCACCTGCAGTCAGTGACCCAGAGATGGAAAACCCTGCTGGGATGTGTGCACATCCTTCATACGGAGAGCCTGAAAATCTAGCAATATTTCTGATGCTTGCAGTAACTTGTAGGAGTTGTCCACATTTTTTCTTGTTCCTTGTATGTCATTATTCCAGTGTGCTTCATGTATCCAGCACTAAGTGTGGTTTACTAGCTGATTTCCCCCTTACCACTCCATGTGGACATTTCAGGGGCAGGAACACAAATTTCATCAGACAGTTTGACTTCTCACAAGAATTTGCAAAGTGTACAGATAATCCAAGAGTCACTCCTCATAGTAAACCTTATGCTAAAGTTAGCATTACAGCAAGGGCTGTAGTAGGAGCTAAAATCTTAACAACTGAAATATCTGTAGCTAAATTCACATCTAATATGTTACCCTTCATAGGAAGGTGAGGTGAAGGATATTTGTGAAGCCAAAAATTTCTTGGGCCATATTTTTTTTGTAAGTCAATGTAAAATCAAAATACTTGGTCTGGATACACCAATCTGCTATTCTGAGTGAAGATGCTTCTGATATGTGTGCTGGTTTTGGCTGGGAAAGAGTTCACTTTCTTCACAGTAGCTGGCACAGGGCTGTGGTTTGGACCTGTGCTGAAAACAGTGTTGATAATTCAGGGGTGATTTTGTTATTGCTAAGCAGTGAACTCACTTTTACTTTTCTAATTCTTTCCCCCATCCCATTGAGGGGGAATGAATGAGGGGCTGTGTGAGGCTTAGCTGCTGGCTGGGCTTAAACCATGATGTGTTTAAGGTCTGTCTCTTTCTGTACTTCCAGGAGATTTATTTGTTTTGATGTTACGATTTCTGAAGAACTCCCTGGTCTTTTCTTGCCTGACCCCAGCTGCAGCATGTGCTTCCCATACAGCACTCTAGCAGAGACCCTTTTCCCTCTCTATTCACCATTTCAAAGTCTCTCCTGAGCCTCCAGGTTCCTTCAGCAGAAGGAAGCTCCAGGGCCTTCTCCTTCCTTCCCAGCCTCTCAGTGGATCCAGCAGAGCCCTGAGCATGGGACAGAGAGCAAAGCTACACCATGGAAATCCTGGTGGAAATTCCATGTGCAGTTTGGAGGCACTGATCAACATGATGGTAAATGAAAAATAATAATAATAATCTGTAGCACAAACCCACAAAGAACATAAGATGCCCAGTATTTTCTTCAGCCTCATTCCTGATTCCTTTTGGTAACTATTGATGCTACTCTCTGGCACCTGGCCAGAGATCACCACTTAATCTGGCTTCATTTATTCATTTCACATAATTATAACTGTGGATTATGATGACTTCAGAGTTCAAAGCTACTTTATATTTGCTATGATTTGTCTACAGTGTTAGTGAGGGATGCATTTTCAAAGACTGGGCTTTGCTAACAGGGTCACTGAGTGGTGTCAAGCTGCATTTAGCAACACAGAAAAGGACTTTTTTTTTTTTGCAAATACTGAGTGATCACTGCTCAGCACTCAGGAGTGGCAAAAAGGAAGAGCCAGGAAACCTTGAATACGAGAGGCAGTTAAATCCCAGGCAGGGATACCCTCCCAAGCCTGCCGTGGCAGTGGGCTGGCAGTGGAGGGGCACGGAGACATTGTTGGGAATTCCAGGAGCAGACTGGGACACGGCAGTGCAGCCAGGCAGGAGCTGCAGAGCCCTTCCAAGTGCCTTGCATGGGGAGTGATCCATGGGGAGTGTCCCATGGAGCTCTGGGAAAGGGATTGTGTGTGTTCCAGGAGAGGCATTGGTTTGATTCACTCTTTGGAGAAAATAGGGCTCCATCTTCTCCCAGTCCAGGGGCAAAATATTCGTTGGCCTCATTGTGAGCAGGGCTTGGCTTCAAGGCCTTGACCAAGGCCTTGGCTTCAACTACTGAATGAAGTCAGGAGAACATGGAAGAACCCTGTGGCTGATGTGTTGTGTGGAGAAAGACATTGCAGTTTCTGGGGAAGCACCTAGGCCGTTTCTGAGAGCAGCTGAGCAATGCACCCTATCGGCAGCACTCCCCAGCTATGCTCTCCCAGTGCTGGGAAGAGCAGGAGTGTCCCTTGCTGTCAGGAATTCATGGACTGCACATCCTGAGGTGTGTGGGCCGTGCAGTATTTCTGCACACAGGTACCTGTGAGAGTCACCTTGAGTGGGGCGCAGCCTGCAAAGGGCAAACACG
Source organism: Pardalotus punctatus (assembly GCA_013400915.1). NCBI lineage: Eukaryota > Metazoa > Chordata > Aves > Passeriformes > Pardalotidae > Pardalotus > Pardalotus punctatus. The sequence goes on along the minus strand of VZTX01021781.1, from coordinate 713 downwards.
TCAGTGCCAGCCAGGAGTGCAGCTCCCAGGACTTTGCTGCAACCCAGCAGCAGGACTTTACAGCAAAGAGTTATCCGTGATGGAATTCACTGCTCAGCTGGGTTCCTAATGATTCCTCTAGCAAGGAGAAAGAAGTGTAATGTGGGATCTCATCTAAAATACATGGCTTTAGACTTCGGCAGAAATAAGTATTTTGGAGACCTGTATGTGATGATTTACACCACTTAAACTCTCCTCACCTGCCTGAAGGAGGCAGGAGGAGTGGGAAACCAGCAGACAAAACTGGTGCTGCTAAATGATATAATGAGCTTTGTGTTCAGTTCTAATCTTCCAGCTTTACCATTTTGAGGAAAGGTGTAGAGAGGTGTGACAAGGATACCCAAAAGTACACTAAACTTCTGTGTGAGCAAAGACTAAATACATTAGAACTTTTTACCCCTTCAAAAAGGGATGAATGGGAGACATGTAGGAGTGGTCAAAATTCAAGCTGTACCAATAGCTGAGCAGCAGAGGGACACAGCCCAAAGCAGGGCTGCCATCCTTTGAGCAGTGACTGGTCCTGATGAGAGCCAGAGCTGGGTGTGACACAGTGTGGGCAGGCACAGTCCCAGGCAGCTTGGTCACAGTCCTTACCATGCTGTTTAATTCCAGAATCTTCTCTAAAAAGCAGCCTAGGCATTGGTGGGATGAAGGGATGCTCTTGCTGTGGGGCT
>VZTX01021743.1:7716-24551 GCA_013400915.1 Pardalotus punctatus | reverse complement strand
TGTGTGTCCCTGCTGTGCCCAGGCCCTGTCAGCTGCAGGACAGCTCTTTCCTGTCCCCTCTCCTTTCCCCCCAGACTCCACACCAGGCTGGGCACATTGCTAACAGCTCTTTTCTGTCCCCTCTCCTTTCCCTCCACACTTCTCACCAGGCTGGGTGCGTTGCTAACAGCTCTTGAAGAGCCTGCTTGCCTCAATCATCTGATCAAGGAGGAACAGAGGCATTCTTTCCCTTACTCTTTCAACAAAAAAAGAGGAGCCTGTCTCACTATTTATTGCTGGGTTCCCTTTGTTTTTTTAACTAGGCCAGCACTAAAAATGGAAATGAAGATCCCAGAAATTTCTTTTGATTAGCTGCAAGTTTGAAGAACGATGTGCAGGGGAGAAGGTGGAGGAACACAGGCTACTGAGGATGCTAGAAAACACAGAAATAATCCATTTGGGTCCTCAGATGCCACATAAAGCATGAGCTCGTGACTCCAAATATGAAAACAATATTAGTCTCTCAGTAATATGGGCTTTTTTTATTACTTTATTGGATTTTTCTTTTTTACTTGCCTTATATTAAAGTGGCATTTCAAGCCTCTGTTTGGAATGCATGGGCTGTATATATTGCTTAATTTCATCAGCCTTTCTGTAAAGAAGCACTGGGAGAAGAGCAATGTTTTCTCCTTTTTGCAAGCTCTAGTTTATTGTTTTTTCCTCTCCCTCTTCCTTCTTCCTCTGTTTTCTTTTTCATATAGGAGTGTTATGATATTCAACAATGATAAAAACATATGGAATCTTACAGAGACTTTATTTGAAAATTTGGATAATTTTTATAAAGATTCTTAATTACATGCACTGTGAGACACCCAGGAGAAATTTTTAAGGAGATGGTTGCTGGCTTAAATATTCAGTAGGATTATTTATTTCATTATTATTAATAATAATTATTTTTAATTGTTGTTATTATTACTATTATTTCCAAATCCCTTATGTCTTTTATATTCGACTAGATTGACTCGCAAGAAAGAGCAGAACCTGTCCAGCACTAAATTTGGGGTTTGCTTTCATTGTTGGCATGAGTAAATTTGGCATGAAAATGGAGAGGCTGAGTTTATCTGGTAGCAATAATTCTGGAGGAGCAGAGCAGGAATTCCATCTATTTGATTGTGACCAGGAATGTGATTGAAAATAATTTTCCAGAATGTGATTACTGGTAGTACTCTCATATACAGCCCACCTTTAAAGGGCTAAATTAAGTAGTACATCACTTGACAGGAAATCTGTAAAGGTTTTAATTTGAGAACAGATCTGTGCCTAAATCAGTGCTTATTGTGACCCGTGTGCAGGGATCCAGTGGCAGCGAGGATAACATTTGCATTAGTCTGCTTTAAAAGCCTCAGTTCAGATAAGAGGGAGATCCTGTGCCGGGAGATGGGCTGTGTGACAGGACTGAAGGCAGGCGAGGCTGATGCCCCACGCTGGCTCGTGTACACAGCGCTTTGTGCACTTCTTTGTGCATCTTCCCGGGGGAAAACGCTGCCTGGCACAGCTCGGGTGAGCCAGGACTCCGTGCCAGCCCCGAGACTGTGCCTGCTTCCCTGGAGCTGGGCTGGGCTCCTGTGCCTTGTCCTGGCAGGCACAGAATCCTCTGCTGCTGCAGAGCCTGAGCTCAGCTCTGCTACCGCCTTCCACCTGGGACAACTTCCTCTGCAATCTCCAGAGGGACTCACACATTACTTTTGCTGCCCCAGGACTGTCCTTGGCGTAGATTTTGCTGGAGACAGGTTATATTGCTGAAAGCATCAAATCCATCAGTTTGTTTGCTGTGTAGGAATTTAAATCAGGAATATTTGTAGCCATTTTCCTTTTTCACTTGCCTTTCTCCTGGCTGTGATAGTAAAATTATGCCAAGTGATTTTTATTTGATCTTCTTAATAATAAATATTTCTGTGCTTTTTCTGCTTTGGAAGCAATGTTGGGAAATCATTTGGGAATCAGGCACTGAGACTGAGATTGCTGAGGAACATGACTTGCTGATTTCAAACTTCTGCCTAAAGATGTATTTGGAAACATTATTTTAGTTAGTGGTTTGCTCAATGAGTCACTTTTAATGCATCTGACCCTTTCAAAATGCTGTTCTAGGCATGAAATGTAAATTCTGTTCCTGTGTGGAACTTCAGATTGTGGCACATTGTTTGTTCAGAATCAACATGGTAACAGGGAGCTGTGGTTCCCCATTGGCTCTAGAACTGTTCAGGAATGGTTTGAGCTGGGAGGGACCTTAAAGATCATCCCATCCCACCCCTGCATGGCAGGGACCCCTCCCACTGTCCCAGGCTGCTCCATCCCCAATGTCCAGCCTGGCCTTGGGCACTGCCAGGGATCCAGGGGCAGCCCCAGCTGCTCTGGGTGGAATGGGAACATAAAAGGCAGCAATTCCATAGCTGTGACCCAGGGTGGATGTGTCGGTCACTGTGTGTGCAGGGACAGGGAGCTTCCCCCAGCAGTGACAAGGAAGGAAAAGGCATCTGGGTGTGCTGGTTCCCAAGGGTGTGCGATTGCATTTGGGGAACCTGCCCAGTTGCATTTTTCCATAAATTACCGTGTTTCAGCATGCTCAAACTTTTCTTTCTGCAGTGTCGGCTCCCCATTTAGAGGCAAGTTTTTCTAATGCTTCTAACTTTCACTGCTGTTTTGATTGCTTGTTTCCTTTTTTCTCTTTCTTTTTTTCTCTCTTTTTTTCTTTTCTCCCCTTTAATATATCTTCCCCCCTTCTCATTCAGGCACAAAGCCACTCTTATTGAATATCTTTGTTTCTCAGCCTTTTTTGTGTCTTGTAGGTTACTTTGTCATGGGGTTGGAGTGACAGACAGCAAGAAAAAAACAACTTGGCATTCTTTAGATCTTTATTAAAACCACACTTAGTAAGACTTAACATTTTTAGAAGTGCTTTCCCTGAGCAACTATCACTTTCAGTGCTTACTGCTTTAGTCAGAAAGACATTTTTGAGCCTGTTTCATTTTCATAATCTTAATTTAAATGCAACTCCTTGAACTCTACAAGTGATAAGTGGACACACAATTTACTAGTTCTGGAATGCTGGGAGTTTGGCACTAACAGAATTGGAACTAAATCAGCTGTGAGTCTTCTTATTTGATCTGGAAAAAATGTGTCTTTGTGCTTTTCTGTAGTGATTTAAAATTATGGGGGTGGTCTTGTTTTAAATTTGCAAATATTGGGCGTTCTTGCAGGTAAGCTCTGTATATAACCTATGCACAAGGTTGTATATTTAAAGCAAATTCCTAAGCAAAAGCTGATCATTTGGAGAGCCTGCAGTGAGCATTAGAAGCCTGAGAAATAAATGTGTTCTATGTGTAACTGTGGTGCAATGAGTAGAGTTTTATTTTCTTTCTTTTGCAAGATCTTGATTTTCTTACGTTTATTGTGTGGTTTGTTTCTTTGTTTTAGTTTCATTTGTAAAATTATTCTGTGTTTCCCAGATAATAGGACCCAGAAAACAGACTATTACTGCCACTACAGATCTGAGGCCCTTAGCAGAGGCACCAGCTCTGGCACCAGTTCTGGCTCACAGTCGCAGCCCTTAGGCATGAAGTTGTCAGAAACATCCAAGTAATCACCTCGTGTGCTTGAAATCTATCTGGTGCTTCCCAAGATTCATCCCTGAGGAGTTGTTGGCAGTGTTTGTTTTCATGCTGGAAATATGAACATATTTAACAGTTGCATAATATCCCTGATCCTTATAAACAAGTTTCGTAATTGTCCCATGGAGTGGTCACAGAATCCCAGGATCACCGAGGTTGGAAAAGCCCTCCAAGGCCATCGAGTCCAAGCTGTGCCCATCCCCACCTCGTCACCAGCCCAGAGCTCTGAGTGCCACCTCCAGCCCTTCCTTGGACACCTCAGGGATGGGGACCCCAAACCTCCCTGGGCAGCCCCTGCCCATGTCTAATCACCACTTCTGTGAAGAAATTCTCCCACCCTGTGCTTTTGGGTGTTGGTGCCAGTGGGGATGTTCTAGTGATGCTGTTGACCCAGTGTAAGTGTCCATCTGCATGGTCAGTTCTGAAGATGTATTTATGTTTGAAAACACATTTGGTTTTGGGGAGGGGGATGCAGAATTTTTCATCTGATGCTTTTATTTATATTCAAAGAACAATCTCTAAATCTGTTGTGGCAAACGTGCACTCCTTTTATAAAAATACCCACCTGTAAATATTGATTATGATGACTTCTTTGCACCAAATTACAGCCTGCCTGTGCCAGGGCATGAGTCACCTACCACCCTGCAGTTGTCACCCAGGAGTCTGGCACTCATGTTTCTTTTTATAGGTTTGACTTAAACATAGTGACTTATTCATTTCCCTCCATTCCTCTTACAGAAATTGAGTCCCAAGACATCTTAAAAGCCACGTGCGGATTATTGAGACTTTCAAAAGGGACAGCCTGCTCCTCCTGGAGAGAAATCAGAGGTGTTGGGTCTGAGGGTTCTCTGGTGTCTCTGGACAAACAGGCACGAGTGATTCCCCATGATCCCTGTGTCTTCACCTGGGGACAGTGGCCTTACCTGGCCGTGTCACCCTGAGCAGGCGCTGCGGGACTCGTGTCCTGGTCACAGGGGCAAGCGCTGGTGGTTTGTGCAGGAGCTCTGCCCTGGGGGAGGGCTGATCTTCATCTGTCCATGATCTTCATCTGTCCATGATCTTCAGCTGACCATGATCTTCATCTGTCCATGATCTTCAGCTGACCATGATCTTCAGCTGACCATGATCTTCAGCTGAGCATGATCTTCATCTGTCCATGATCTTCAGCTGACCATGATCTTCAGCTGACCATGATCTTCATCTGTCCATGATCTTCATCTGTCCATGATCTTCAGCTGACCATGATCTTCAGCTGACCATGATCTTCAGCTGACCATGATCTTCAGCTGTCCAAGATCTTCATCTGTCCATGATCTTCAGCTGACCATGATCTTCAGCTGAGCATGATCTTCATCTGTCCATGATCTTCAGCTGACCGTGATCTTCAGCTGTCCATGATCTTCATCTGTCCATGATCTTCAGCTGCCCGTGATCTTCAGCTGACCATGATCTTCATCTGTCCATGATCTTCATCTGTCCATGATCTTCATCTGTCCATGATCTTCAGCTGACCATGATCTTCAGCTGACCATGATCTTCATCTGTCCATGATCTTCATCTGTCCATCATCTTCAGCTGACCATGATCTTCATCTGTCCATGATCTTCATCTGTCCATCATCTTCAGCTGACCATGATCTTCAGCTGACCATGATCTTCAGCTGACCATGATCTTCAGCTGCTGATGCGTAACTGCTGCTCTGCTACACTGTTTACAAGTATCTTATATTGGGTTGAATGAAACGCTCATTTCCTTTCGTGGTTTATGAAAATGTTTGGTTTTTAGGTTGTTTGGTTTCTGGGAGTGCTCAGGGGTGAGCTCAAAAGACTTATTTTGGCTCAACAAAATGTGCAGAAGATTGTTTGCCTTCCTTTCTGGTCCCATGGGATGATTTTTCTTCTTCCTGCTTTACTGAGGAAGAGGAATCTGTATTGGTGAGCTAGTGTGGCCTGTGAGGGGTGGGGAGACGGAGCTGGGACTGTGGAGACCTGACTGATATCCCACAGTAATTCAGTGTGTGCTCAGACAAGTCATTTAATGCCCATCCCTTTGTTTCTCCTCTGGCTTTTCTGTGCAGACTCCTCCGTTTTGTGAATGTTTCTGCTGGAACTGCAGAGTTCAGTCAGTGCTGGGACTCCCAGACATGACTGGCACTAATTTTCATTGAATAGAAAAGTGGATTTATTTGTTTTCTTTAATGATATTAAGAACTCAGGTGCTGGAATCTTATCCTGTATTCTTTTCTGATTTACTGACATCATTTGTCCTGAAGTTTTGATGCTGTTGAGCCATTCTGGAGATCTGTTTAAAATAACTGGCAATGGATGTCTAAGAAACCTTGTCCCTGTCCTCCCTGAAGGACTGGGGGGTAAGCCTTGAGCCGAGGTGCAGGTAGTGCTTTTCAGGAAAAGCTTGTATTTAGCAGCTTATGTTGGGCTCCTTCTCTTTAATCTGGGAAGAATTTGATTTACGCCAGCAGCAGTTCTTTGTGAAATAATGAAAGTGAGTTTGTGAACCAAAAGAGAGGGTGGCCCGACCAGTGAGGTGGCTTTAGGGGAATGTTGCTTTCCCGGATTTAGGATGCTACAAGTGTTGTCCTCTTTGGCTTCTCAGGCTGGGTTTGTCTGTAGTCTCTTTTTTCCCCCAAGAGCAGCATCCTCTCAAGCACTGTTCATAAGCCTGTAACTACAAGCAGTTGCTGAGATGTGTTTTTAAAATGCTGTGCAAGACCAACTGCAGCAAGGCAGGTGACAGTGGAGCATCTTTATGGATCCTTCATCTGTAGGAGGGTCTTGAATCATCACTTGGGAGCTTCATGTTGTTGAGCTGAGCTCTGGTGATTTAAGCTGTTATCATTAAATCTGTGATAACCCCTTGGGGGGAAAGGAGTGGTAATAATTGTAAACATGCCACCTTTTTGCTGAGTGAAATACATACAGTATATGTTAAAAACCATATCATTGTATGTGTGTAAAATACTGGGTTTTACCCATAACTGAATGATTAAGCCCTACATTGTGTGAATATGGAGTGCAAAGGGCTGTGCTTAAAATAAAACCCAGCCCTGCTGCAGAACTGTGAGCATGAGGACAAAAAGCACCTGAAATCTTCAGTTCATTTCAATTACTGAGAAAATGCTTTAAATCTATTTTCCATTTTGTGTTTATTTTTAGTTACCTGTGCATTTGGGGATGTGTAGAAGTGTTACCTTGTGGAGACAGGAGACCCTGGGTTTTAAACTGCTGTTTTTACACCTTGTGTGCTCATTACATTCTGGAAACTTAATGAGGAAGCAGCTTTTTGGGCTGGTGGGGCAATTGCTAACTTTCCTGTTGGGTGTTCAGCAGGGCTGCTTTGGAGGCCAGGTGTGCCTGAGCCTTGCAGTGCAAAGCAGCCTGCCTGAGCTCTCCTGGCTCTGGGGTAAATTACACTGCACACACCTTGGTTTTTATTTCCCACAGAACTTTCTGCTACGTCTTACAGCTCGTTTTTCTAGTACATGTGTTTAACAGCTTCTGTTAATCCCTTTCCCACCAAACCAATCATAAAATCCCAGAATGGTTTGAGTTAGAAGGGACCTTAAAACGCATCCAGTCCCACCCCCTGTATGGCAGGGACACCTTCCATTAGCCCAAGTTCCTCCAAGCCCCATCCAGCCTGGCCTTGGGCACTTCCAGGAGTGGGAGGATTAGGAATTCTGGATGTTGGGCCTGGGGAGCAGGGCTGGAATATCCTTTTCTGTGTGTCTTTTTTTCCCTGGCCATAGCACTTTGATGTCTTCTGGCTATAACACACACCCAGGCTTCTCATACAGTGTTCTCCATGTAAAACAAATGAAAAATTTGCTAAAAGATTCCCCAAGCTCTTCCTCTGCCATTTTCCTGTGGTGCATCATAGGTTTATTATAGCTTAAAACATTTAGATTATACCCATAAGGAAAGCAATTAACAAAAATCAGTGCATCAATGGATTATAATGAGAGAAAATTAGATTTGTCTTTCATCTTCTTTTCTTTCTGTTTCAGAAAAAGTGTAATCTCCTTTATGTTCAAAACAGCCATTTTATTGTCATTTAACTGTGTGCTGTGTTAAAAAGCTTTCAGTGGTGTTGAAAAAAAATCCCAGAAGCTGTGCTTTGAGAAAATACAGAACTTACTTTTCACAAAAAGCATTATGTCCAGTTTTTAACAAAATCAATGATTTTTAATGAAAAGATTTGGATAAAAATGCTTTCTGTGCTTTGTTTGTGTATTTTTCTGAGTGGTAGCCAGGATAGATCCTAACTGTGTTAAACATCAGAGGATGAGCGAAAGCTTGGAGGTGCAGTGGTTTTCCTTGGGGGTACGTGCAGGAGCAGCATTTCTTGCTTTGCAACATGTGTGTTACGTAATATAAGATCTACATTTCCATGCATTATACCCTTCTCCAATGTTTAAACACAAAAATAAAACCCCCAGTAACAGCAGAACGTTGCTGTCCCAGGGATCTCAGTGATCTTGTCCTTATCGATGCAGAGTGAATGTCATGATGAGAGACACTGAGTGACAGTTTCCATGAATATTACTTCAAGCCTCATGAAACAGAATATGGGTGTGTTTATAGTGCTGGAGTGGAGAAGAAGTTGAAGATACAGAGCTGGGACTGACCAAATAAATGCCCTGCAGGCAGAGATAAGAATATCCCGGAAAAATGAGAAGTTTCAGCTGTATTTTGGAATTTTCTGCATGTTGGGTTTTTGTCCTGTTGGCTGTTTCTCTGTGTTGAGGCAGCACCTTCTGTGAAGGACAAACTCCACACCTCATTTATTTCGCGTGTTCCAGCTACCTGTGTTTGTAATGGGTGCTCCTGGGAACAGAGCACAGGCTCTTCCAGAGGGCTCTGAACATTCCTACACATACTGCTGGGTTTTCCCTGGCCTTTTCTGAACTTCCTGACTTTCTCTGTAGCTCCAGCCCTTCCCAGGGCTGTGACAGTCACATCCAGGTATCAGCAGACCGTTCTGAGTCACTCCTGAGCTTCCAGCATAGCTCCCTCATAGCTTTCATTTATTTACCTCCCAAAAGCCCTGTTATCTTTACACAGCTGCAAAAAGCCTTGTGTAAAGGTGAGTTCCCAATTTGAGGTGACCTGTGTGATGCTGCTTAGCCCACAAGCTGTAAATCCAGGTTTATGGCAACAATACTCCAGAATTTCATAATTTCCTCTCCCAGTCCCCTACCCTGCGGTGCAGAACTGTCTGGATTTTGTGTGAGACACTGAGCTGATCCTTCCTGCTGCTTCTCCTGTGTCTCCCACTGTGCCAGCACCATGTGTTGTCTCCCTTCAGCAGTCCCAGCTGATTTAACTGGATTTCTTTCCCTTCTTCAGCCTCCAGGCTTGCTGCAGAGCAGGGGAGAGACTGTCACCTGTGTTGTGCTTGGAGAGGGAATACTTGGCATAGCTATTTTTCCAGAGTCAAGAAAATAAATCTCTATCAGCATAATAACGTGTCCCATGTCTGGATAAATGACCTGGGAGAGCAAACCCTGTACTTTGCCAAGTGTTCTTGGTGTCAAGGTGTCCATGCTTGTGTCAAGACCTCCAGCTAATTGTTTTAACTTTGGCTGGATTTTGTTAGCATTTCATTTGCCCATCAAAGCTGTGGGCATAAAACATTGATTTAGGAGCAGCAGAAGGACAATGTTAAAAACTAAAACCAAGCAGTGTTCCTCTGCTTTTTCCAGCCTCTCTCCATAGGTTTAACAATTGCAAGACTTGCTTGAAAAGACTTAGTTTTTTTTATTGTAGCAGGGAAAAGTATTTTCTTAGAAAGCAATGCTTGGGAAAGGGGATATAGGACATTCTGTGATAATGAAGGAGTGAAAGAATGGAAAGAAGAATACGGATAAGGGGTTGTGGAAGGCCTGAAACAACAGCAGGACGATGAATTGATGTGAGTGGGAAAGAGGGGGTGATAAGGTGGAGAGCAGAAAACAAAGGACGAGAACTTGAAAAAGAAAGCAGTTGAGTAGGAGCCTGGTGAAGTAAAGCAATGAAGAGATGTGAAGAGCAGGGGAAAGTGAAAGTTGGGTGTCAGGATTTGGGGCATTTGATATGGCTCAAAACACACCGAAGTAGAGGAGGAATGATTCTGAAAATGTCTTCAATAATATGAGAGCAAGGCAGAGGTCATGAGGGGCCGTTTAAAGAAACTTTCCTGCTGCAATAGTGCCTGTGTAGAATCCAGCTTCAGTCGGGGAAGCTTCCTGCAGGATTCACAGGCTCACCTCCTGGGATGCCTGTCCTGACTTCCTCATCAGTCCCAAATCACTGCTCTCTGAGGAAACAGTGCACATTCTTTTATGGGTTAATATGGAGAGCCTGGCATGACACTGAGTGCAAGCTCTGAGAGGTTACACAGGCAGCTTTGGGAATGTTTGAGTAATCCTTCATCTGACTTTCAATTCCCTGCTTTTCACAGGAAGGACATCAGCAATATCCTTTACTAGATGAAGTACTTGGATGTTGAGTATGGAAAAAGAAGGTTTAACTGCCTGCACACGATTAGAAAGAACAGAACTGAGATATTGTACAGATGGAGATACTTAAGCCAAAGTATCTGCAAACTTTTAATGTCTGAACAGGCAAAACTATAGCCCTGTTTCAGAGAGGGTCAGTCAGAGTGAAAGGAGAATGATGACTGTGATAAGAGCAGGCAGGGACACAGAAGACAGAAGTTTTCCTCTCTTTCTCTCCTTGCAACTGTCTTGGGGAATATTTTAAATAAAAGCTTTGATCCAGGAGGAAACTGAGGTGAGATAGAGGCAGAATTATTGCCAGAGCTATTACAATATATTCCTGTGAGTCAAATCATGGTTGCCTAATATAAAACCAGAGCAGCTCATTGCCAGCTTTACACCTGGGGAAAAAGCAAAGCTGGGGAGTCCTTTGTAGGACTGTGTATTTAGACACCAAGTGCCTGACAGCTGCACCAGAGGTGCTTAATGCAATTCCCACCTCTCCCAGATGGGAAGCTCCCTGCAATGCACGTGTGGAGTGGCTCCTGCTGAAGAGAATGGACTGGGCAGTCCCGTGGGGTACCTTCCTGCAGCCTGAAGGTGCACTGCTCTGGGGGTCTGGACTGCCCACAGCACTCACAATTGACACACATTTTTCAGTTCACATGACAAAGAGAGGATCAGCTTGTACTTAAAGAGCAGCTGGGCTGGAAAGGGACTTGGGGAAATGTTCAGAAAGGAGAGAGATGGACAGATGGGGGAAGAATTTGAAATTTTTCAACTCCTGTGCAGTTTTCTCTGGTTATAGATACATGGAGGCTCAAATCACTTGCAAGATGTTATTTCTTTGTCCTTGCTGGTGCAAAGCTCTTGCTCTGGAGAAGAAGCTGCTCCATGAGTTGCTGTCTTTTGGGGGCCAGATGCTGTTATCTGGGGGACCTGTGACCTGGGGGCAGTGACATGTGTCTGTGCTGGTGCCATTTGATCTGTTCCCCCACTGCTCAGACTTGGCTGGTTTTCACCACATTCAGTCACAAACTGGCTCTCCCTCATGGGCCCCTTCCATCATCAGTTTTAATGAACAGTTTCTCTCTTGGCCACGAGTTTTAAGGGTGGCAGAGCTCTTCACAGCAGTGTCAGGAGCTCAAACACCTCTTTCCCCTGAGCTGCCTCTGCTTCTCCCTGCTGCTGAACCTGCTCCTGTTTTCTCCAAAGCCGGAGAAACACTGACCTTGGGTGTGATAATTACTGTTCTTGCTTCCCTCTCTCATGCCTCTGCTCTCCATCCCTCAGGAGTTTTTCTTGTCCTTGTAGCTTTTCTTGCACTTTCTCTAGGCTCAGTGAGACAGGTTTTCAAGTCTTGAGCCAGGTGGAAAGAAGTCCAAGGAATGAGCTGCTCCTGAGAAGCTGTGACACTGATCTATTTCTCCATAGTGAACTTGTGAAAATGTAAATTTTTAACAAAGGTTGCTGTTTCCTTTGCCCTGCAGAATTCTCTTTTGCCATGTCTAAGACACTTTCGAGGGGAAAACCTCTGAGTGCCTGCTCGTTCCCTGAGGGCAGATGCTGAGGGATGATGGACAGTGCTGAACAGAGCAGGTGGATCACACACACAGACACGCATTGGGCACAGCACGGCAGCACAAGCACGGACTTGTCCTGAGCAGCAGCTTGCTCAGACTGTTTGGGGGAGGAAGAAAGGTAGTTGTGGGAATGCTGGAATGACTCATCTAGATGAGTGTCTGCTCCATGAGGCTGGTTCCCCTTTACCCTGGAATAAGGTTTCACAAACAGTAAGTTGCAGGGAGTACCTGTTTCTTCTTCTGGCAGGGATTCCACCCATGAAGGCTGTGGTTCATGACTTGAAAACACCATGTGTCCCATACAGGATTTGGAGCCAGGCAGGGGCTCCTTAGCTTCCTTCTTTGTGTGCTGTGTCTGAAGTCTGAGTATCCAGCTGGAGCTTGGCACTTGTGCATTTTGTAATACAAACTCGCAAGAAAGGATCTGAGTTCTCAGTGTGGGTTTGACTGTGGAGTGTCGGGCTTTGCAGCATTAGTGTGTGCAGAAGTGCCACAGAACGTGCCAATGTCTTTGCCCAGGTACAGCACCTGATGGCTCAGCCTGGCTCAGGTTTAGGAGGGGGAGGTGGAACACTCAGTTCCATGTGCCTGCTTGGCATCTCTAGCAATGACTGTGCTCCTGAGTGTTCCTTTTACAGCCTGTGTTGTAGTAAAAACTGTATTTGAGCTTTAAACACGAAGCTTGGTTGGGAACTGAAGATGTCCCACATTATGTAGCCAGTGTGAGTGGACCTTGGTCTCCACATCCCAGTCCCCTTCTTGCTATGAGGTGTTTGCAGGGCTGGGTTTTCGCTGAGATCCTAGGTTGTTTCTCGTCTTCCTCCCTTGATAAACACATACAATCCGCAGTTTATGAAGTCAGTCACACAGCAGCAGGAGATTGGCTGGGCATCACAAACGCAAGGTGTTTTGGTATAACCGAGGAACTGAGCAGGGCAGAGGTCTGGAGCTGCAGTGGCTGTCCCAGGGATGCGCTAGCACACAGCTGGGTGAGCTGTGCCTGCCGTGGGAGCGTGGCTGCGATCAGCCCTTCGGAGCCCGAGCAGCCCTGGCTGTGCCCGAGGAGCCTCTGATGTGGGCACGGCTTGGGAGGCTCTTACATGTGTTTTGTCAGAAGAAGGGCAGCCTGGTTTTCTCTTTCTTGTGCTGTAATTCACGGAGTCCTTCTGGTATAAAACCACCATTTTTCATATAAAATGACATTAAAAAGGCCCTGAACAACTGCGCTCTGTGGCTGGGGGAGGCAAATGTCCTGTCATATCCCTCAGGAGGGAGCAGTTTGTGACCTATATCATTAATTAGCATGAAATAGTTCTCATCTTGGGCTAGCAGCAAGATTTTCTTTTAAATATTTTAGTTTCTTGGTTCTAGCTGTCCAGTTGGTCTTTGTTTCCTGAACTTGCTTCAGTGCGTTTTGAGCAGCACCTCAGATAAAATTGTGGTTGTAAAATACCCTACAAGAATGGTGTTGCTTCAAATAATTTACTCAAAAATTTATATATCTTAACATTGAACTATTTTCCCATTAAATTAATTTACTTTTGGAAACAAAAGCAATCCTACATTGTCTTACCATGCATACATTATTAATGGCAACCATTTTTAATTTAATGAAAAATTATGCAAAGAACAAGGGAGGAACGCTTGCAGCATCCTTGGTCTTTCTCTGCCTGGATAACCTCAAGCAATCGAGGAGGTTATATTTAAAATCCTCTTGCTTGGCACTTTTATCTTCTTAAATGGAATGGTGTTTAAACTCAGAGAAACTATCAAAGGCGGAAGAAAAGTAATGGCAGAGGTGAGAAGTGGTACAGAATTGCATAATCCTGTTCTTTAAGTGGCTGACAGAAGTTTCTGTGAGGAGAGAATTGTCTGAAACAGGAGCTGCTGTTGCAGCTTCCCAAAGTTTATATAGGTGGTAGAATGCTGAATCATTACGTAAATCAAATTATCCTTGTGAGCTCTGTCAACCTGAAGTTAAATAAATTGGTCATGGGTGCAGCTGTGTCATAGAGCAGCTTTCCAGGTTGGAGATTTGTTTTTATTTCGATTCTGAGCCCACCCCCTGTTACCCCAAGGATTAAGAGAGAAAATGTTGCCAAGCCAGCTGCTAATTTAACAGCAAATTAGAGTTTGCAGTGATACCTCTCTGCTCTGTTCTCCCAATTGAAAAAAACAGCAACAAACCCCCCTTTGAGTCACACTTTTAATTTTGTTTTGTTATTGTGATAATTCAAGCCCTGAATTAAGGGTAAAGCATAGCTGACTGGAGAGAGATCTTGTCTGCATTAGAAAAATGGTCCATTACGGTCAAAACTTACCTACAGCATAAAGAACCCAGCTCGTGTGCAGGAGACCTGTGAGGTTTCCTCAAACCATAGCAGTTTTAGGCCTGGTTGTCTAAGAGATGTCTTAAAGACCTTTATAAATGTGACACTTGGACATGCACAGTGGTGTTCCTAATAACTGGTGATTTCTAGTTAGCTGTAAAACAAAATCTTTATTATTGTTTGGCTGTACAGTCCTGAGCCCTGGCCTTGGAAAAAGGCTGTGCTGCACTGACAGATGTACAGGTCAAGAGCAAGAAAGGCTCTGGCCTTGGTGGGTTTGCACCAAAGTGCAGGAGAACAGATAGCCCTGGGTGAGGAGACAGGAGCTGGCAGGAGGAGCTGCAGGTGGGGTCTCAGTGTGGAAACGCAGCAGCAGCAGGGCACAATCCTCTGCCGTGGCCCCAGCACCTGTCTGGGTAGGAGTGGATGTGCTCAACCTCTGTGTCCTGAAGTTCACCTTCTCTGTGCTTGTCATAGGTTCCAGGTAGTTGGAAGAGTCTCCCGGCGCTGTAGTGGTTACATTTCTCAAATTTTTCCCATAGCTATTTCTGCTCCTCTAAGCAGGGTAGTAGACCTTAAGCTGTAGCAGATGCTGTGTGGACAATATGTTGAGTTTTTATGCTTTATCACTTTCTGAAGTGAAAGCTTTGGTTTTGCTTTGTTTCATTCAGCTTGAATTGAACACTGTTCACTAGGAACTATGGAACTGGGTTTTAGCTTCACTCCTTTTAGCAGAGGTTTATCTTCTATCTGTGGTCACTTTAGGGTGCAGTATTTTATTGTAGTACAGCTGGGTGGAGAATTTCCACAGGGTTTCTCACCTTGTGTTCTCATTCTGTTGGTGCTTTGGGGTCCTGGACCACTGGGGAGCTCTGCCCTGGCTCTGTACCCATCACCTCGGGTAAACCCCTCACTTCTCATTGTGCTTCTGTTTTCTCCGGTCTTGGAGTTTGAATTAAGTTCCCCACTCAAGTCAGAGAGGTCAAACCCACCAGCTGGGGTCATAATCCCTGGGATGAATCCACCCAGTATCCCTTGGTCTGTGTCACTGGGAGCTGCAGGGGAGGGGGTCCAGGGGCAGGAAGGGTGTTTAAACAGCTCCTACAGCCTAGCAGCCACTGATGCAAATGAGAACAGCTTTTATTCCTAAATGTGCATGTTGTTTGCTTTTAAGTTCTTCTATCTTTAGCTTGTCCCATTCCTGCATGCCTGTTTTGGTGAAACAAAGAAAAATTAGCATTGGGAGAGAGGGATTTGGAGAGGATCTTTGGGCTTTCTAGGCACAGAACTCGTATAACCTGTTCGACTTTGCTCAGCTTTGCCAAGCTTGAATCTTCCCTGTCTCCTGTAAGTGCTGAGCTCATGCTTGGCCTGGCTGTGTCCTTAAGCATCAGGGCTGATGAACGGGGTTATTGTCACTTGGTTGTACAGCATTTAGCAAGCAGCACTCATCCAACTATTACAGACTAAAAAAGAACAGTTATACTGACTGTTCTATATAATTTGGGGTTGTGCAGCCTCTTCTGTTGAATTTTAAACAAAAAGGTGTTGTTTTGGAAACCTTTTTGTCTTTCTGAACTTGGTGTCTCGCTGAGTCCAAAGAGCATACAGAATTTCACCCCCCCAAAGTCTCCACTTACACTGATAACCCTCAGCATCCTACTGAGTTGAAAGGAACTATGTGCAAAACTTTTAGATTCCACATGGAGTTTCCATGGGCTGTGGCCAGACAATATCCAGTATTGCTACAAATTCCAGTTTGTACATTTGAGCTTCAGCCAGGAGTAGCAGTGATAACAATACTGAAAATCTCGGGCTGTTTCATGGAAGTGAGAACAGCTCAGCATTCTGTACCGATACAGAAAGATTAAAATTACTTGATGAAGGTCACACAACAAGCTGACGGCCAAGCCAGGACCAAGAGTCATCCATCATCCAGGCTTTCCTCTTATTTGCTAGACCTCAGTGCCTCGGATGGAGAGCTCATCATCCACACTGCCGCACTCGCGGTCTGGTGAAGGATTTCAGTCTTTTAATAGGATCTGAAAGTTGGGTTGTAATAATTATTTCGCATTTCTGGTTTGGTGTATGAACTGGAAATTGTAATAGCAGTTTTTACACAGCTCCTTTTCAAACTGGCTGCATAAACAGAGAAATAAATCTAGGCTCAAAAGTCTCCTCTGGGAACACAGTAAATATTACCCTGTTTTCCAAAAGGAGGAAGCAGAACAGCAAACACATTAATATGATATATCCAAGGTTATCCAGTCGGCAGAACTGGGAATAACTCCTGCTCGTATGGTCCTTACTGGTCACTTGTTTAAGTGTTATTTAGGGGTCAGACCGTGCAGAGCAGGTGAAAATATCCCGGCGTGGATCCGAAGGACGGGGATGGAGGTGCTCAGGACAAAGAGATGCATTTTCCTCCTGCAGCCGGGAAACGGTTACAGCTGAAATGCCCGTCGCAGTCTCAGGAAACCATGAATCGGTGCTGCTGCGGGAGGGCAGGATGGGAGATCAGACCCGCGGGGTGCCTTGTGCTTTTCCCTTAGAAACACCTTCTCGGGGGGTCAACCCGGGGCTCCAACCCGGGGCTCCGGGCACAGCGGCGGGGCTGGCGCGGGGGCAGCCCCTTCCAGAGCCGCTGCCCCTTCCTTCCTTCCCCCGGCAGCTCCACCGCCGTGTGCCGTGAGCGCTGTGCGAGATGCGAGCGCTGTGCGAGATGCGAGCTCTGTGCGAGATGGGAGCTCTGTGCGAGATGCGAGCTCTGTGCGAGATG
>VZTX01021719.1:0-21593 GCA_013400915.1 Pardalotus punctatus | reverse complement strand
GGCCGGGCGGGGCCGGGGCGGGGCCGGGGGCAGCGGGGCGCGGCCGGGGGGACCCTGCCAGCGACCCCCGGGAGCTGCGCCCCGCGGTCATCCCAGCCTGGTCACTCAGCGTCTCTCCGAGCCTGCGCTTGGGGTCCCGTCAGAGCCTTTGGGGTCTGTCCCCCCAAACCGGGCCCTTTCGGATGCTCTCAGACACCACCCCGGCCACAAAGCTCCCACGCTGCTGCCCAGAATAAAAGGAAAAGCCCCCTTGCTGTGCCCCCAGCACCCCGGGCACGTCCCCGGTCACCCTTCGCCCCAGGGCAGCCCCGTGGCCAAAGGGGAAACTGAGGCACGGCAGCGGGTGATGGGATAACCCTTGCCTTGAGATTCACGGCAATACTTTTGGCCATACAAAGCCCGGCACCACTCATCCGTGATGAGATAAACTCCCACCTCTAAAAACACTAGAAAAAAAAAAAAGGAAAACCATCAACAAAAGCCACAACCTTTTTCATTTATTTTTCATGGAGCTGCACGGCCGTGCTGAGCTCTTGCAGCCATCTGTAAAGGGAGAAGGTAATTCCTAGCCTAAGGACTTTAGAGTTTAAATAAGATATAAACGCAGCGTGAGAGGACAGAAAAGGGAGCGGCGAGAGGGGGTGTGCAACAAAAGGGTTTCTTCAGAGGGAGATTAGGATATCACGATTGCAACGTATACGCCTTTGCATTGACTCTATATGGGATTTCAGAGCAGCTCTGTTATCTCCAGGCAGGAACAAAACATTCTGTACTTGCTCTTTTCCAAATCATACCAAAAAGTTGGAACCAACCAGAAAAAAAAAAAGTCAAATCACAACAACAAAATTCCTTCTTCGCTCTGCTCCCCTCTCAGCCTATTTTTTTTTCCTTTTCCACACAGAGATATTTTGCTGGGGTTTTTTTTTGAAAGCTCGGGGTTGAAAATCCTCGGTCATTTGGGAATTCTCTGAGCCAGCGACCGTGGCAGGGCTGAGCACAGAGAGGTTCTTGGCAGGCCCCGGCGCAGAGAGGGCTGTGCTGGAGCATGTGCCTGGGAGAAGGGGGGTACGGGGGGCAAAAGAGGCCACATACATTTTTAGAAGAAAAAATAAAAATGAGGAGAAAAAAAAGCGTCACCGAGGCCGGCCTGGCGTACACGCCAGCTCTGGGGGCTGGGAGCGGGGGAGCGCGGGGAGGAGAAAGGCTGGGTGGATGGAAGTGAGGATCCAGATTGAAAACAGATGGGATTTTTCTTGCCAACCTGACATCCGAGACCGCAGGAGGCGGGGTGAAACTTCCCTTTGGAGGCTGGCAGCCAAGAGATTTGGTGGGGGGGCCCCCCCAAAAAAATCCCAGTTTGGTTTGAAATCCCTTCTCGTCCCTGCTCGGCTGGGGCTCCGGGGTCGGCAGAGAGCAGCCTGCTGGAACTGGGTTGTTTTTAATACTTTGAGGGGTTTGATTTTACCATTAAGTGTCTGATTCATCTGTTCCTGCCTGCTGGAGCTCAGCCCAGCCTGGCAGTTAATACTGGCCCTGGGAGACATTTTAGGGGCATTTTGCACCCCCGCGGATCCCTCTGTGTATGCTCAGGAGGGAAACCCTCGTCCCTGCACAGAAATAACCCCGCAGGGCACACAGGCCACAACCTCCACCCAGGGGTGAGCTGGGATGCACGAAACAAGCTGGAGGGGGGCTGCAAAGATCCACATTTCCAAGTAAAAAGGCACCATAAAATGTTGGAGGACCTCACACCCCTTGGCACAGCCCTGGGCACCTGAGCCGGTGGCCTCCAGTAGCCCAAGCTGCCTAGGTTTAAGAAGGACAGGATTAAGGACATGAAGGGGCTGGAGCGTGTCCAGAGAAGGGAACAGAGCTGGGGAAGGGGCTGGAGCACCGGGAGCGGCTGAGGGAGCTGGGAAAGGGCTCAGCCTGGAGAGAAGGGGGCTCAGGGGGGACCTTGTGGCTCTGCACAGCTCCTGACAGGAGGGGACAGCCGGGGGGGTCGGGCTCTGCTCCAGGGAACAGGGACAGGAGGAGAGGGAACGGCCTCAGGCTGGGCCAGGGCAGGTTTAGGTTGCTTCATCAAAAGGGTGGTCAGGCCCTGGCACAGCTGCTCAGGGCACTGGTGGAGTCCCCATCCCTGGAAGGATTTAAAAGCCGTGTGGATGTGGCACTTGGGGACACGGGTAGTGGTGGCCTTGGCAGTGCCAGGGGAACGCTTGGACTCACTGATCTGAGAGGGCTTTTCCAACCTCAAAAATTCCATGGTTCTAAGCTGCAAACAAATGATTCAACAGCCCCAAAGTAACTTAGCAGTGATTCATCCAGGAGTCAGTTTGTGGCCTGCCTGAGGCAGGGCTGAAGGAGCGGCCACTCTGGGTCACACCTCCAGCTTCCCACTCCAGCCACACACTCCATTCCTCAGTGTGACGAGGGACTGGCTGCTGCAAATCCCAGCAGAAGTGGCAGAAGGGTCCCTGGTGATGCAGTGGACACATGAGCCTGTGTGATGAAGGGGGTTTTCTACCCCATTTTGGGATAAAAATCACTACAGGACCGCAAAAGGCTCGGTGTGCACAAACCACTACCCACCACACCCCACGGGACTGGCACAGCTGCCCCTCCATCAGAACATGGGTGTCCTGTGGGCCTGCTACGGACCTGGGGTCTGTGTCCGTCCCCAGGATTTCACAGCTACTTTACAAACCAGAAACAAAAAGTTAATGGTGCGGGCTTGACCACATATTTTCCAGGGGCTCTGGGAGACCGGCTCTAGGCAAGCCAACTAACACACACTCTTTTCATTCAGAGCTTTAAATACCCAATTGTGTCTGTTTTCAGCACGCTCATTTTTAGCATTTTAATGATATGGTCCCCGGCTTTCACCCTCCTTGTATTGGCCCCAGCATGGGGGTTTTTTCTCCCCCCCCCTTTCTTTTTAACATCTTGCAGAGTGAGAGGGGAAAAGGATGAGGGTTAGCAAGAGGTCACACATTTCTCCTAACCCAAGTGTTTTTCCAGCAGGCAGGGGGTCCTGCTGGGGACAAAGACGGAGCAGCCCCTTGGGCTGTGTGTTGGCTGCGAGCGCTGCCCCTTTCGCCGCGCTGCTCGGCGTGGGACAGGCACGCTGCCCTCGCCCAGCGCTCCGGGACCGTGCTCCAGCCAGGGACCTTCCCAGGGGGCACAACGGGCAGCGGTGCCCATCCCCTCACCCTGGCATGGCCCAAACCTCACTCACCACGACCAGCCCTGGGAGAAAGAGCGTGGGATTTGCCATTGCCATCGCTTTCCCTCCTTCCCCTGTGGACAGAGCTGTCCCCCGGGTCCCACTGGCAGGATTTTGCTGGGCTGCACTGCTCCCTCTCCTCACGGAGGGGCAGAAGACCCCATCTGCAAACAGGACCTGCGTTGGGTTGGCTCTGCATCCCCAGCAGCCATCACTGCACTGACACAGCAAAGCTGCTTTGGGTCCAGGCTCAGCTGCAGCAGCAACCCCTAAAGCTGCTGGAGCACTCTGAGCACGCGGCCAAGAGAGCCAAGGAGGCAGCAGGAGACTCACGGCTGCAGCTGGGAGAACCAAACATCCCCGTCCCCACCTTCCCCGAGCACACTCAGCCCTACTTCCTTTTGGACCTGCCCTGTGACCCAGCTCCCGTGGCCCAGCCCGAGCGACGTCCTCTCCTCCTGTCCCCACCACACCATGTCAGCATTCAGGGATGTCCCCATCCCCTCTGCCCCAGCTCCACACACACCATGTCCCTATCAAGCACCTTCACAGGGTGCTTCAGCATCAGCTGCTCAGAGGATTTTTATTTTTTTTCCCGCCAAGTAATATCGAAATGATATTTATTAAATTTGCTCTCTAAGTCCCTCAATCTGCTCCATAATACAGTGAATCTGCGAGGTGGTTTCACTGATCCCGCCTCAATGAGACCAGATTAACACAGATGATCCCGGCTTTGCGGCTCCCTCGGCCCTGGGAGGGTCAGAGGTTGTGCAGAAAGGCAAAACCCGCTGGCAGCGTGGAGCCGGAGGAAACCACATGGCTTTGGAAAATGATTTCCGAGGTTAATTCCAGGTGGGAAGGAGGGAGCACTCAGCGTGGAGGGAAAACCCGTTTGCCTCCGTATTTCAGCCTCTCTTGCTCTTATCTCCCTCCTCAAGCACATTGATTGTACCTGCCCCCACCCCGCTCCCCAGCAAGACGCCCATTAAATCCCAAATCAGCTCCAGAAAGGTTCATCAGATCCATTATCTCTGCATTCAGCTAAATTATGAAAATCATTAAGATAAGGAGGCATGGAGCCTATTAGTTTCCTGGAGAGGATGCTTTACAATTCTTTTCCTTCTGCTTCCACATTTAATTACCTTAAGTTTCACAGTATTTAATTCCATTTATTAAACCTTTAATATGTAAAAACAAAACAACAATAAAACCCACTGCTGGTCGCCTTTCAGGAGGGTGCAGAGCCAGGGCTTGGATCGAGGCAATCCTCCATCCATCCATCCATGGACACTCACAGCTGAGCTGGAGCTGTGCTCACAGGGGATGCATCCACCAATTAAAAAATTAAGGATGTGGCCTGGAGTCCATGCAAAGGGAAAATGAGCAGCGCCAGCCCAGGGTTCTCCCGTGGGCTCCCCCAAGCCAGGCTGGTCCCTGAGCCGGCTGCCAGGAGCTTTGAATAACCCAGAGGGATGACACAAAAAGCAGTGGGATTGTGGAAACTCTATTTATTCTTTTCTAATTGCAGGAGCACAGTGAATCTGCAACACCCCCACCCCCAGGAAGCCCCAGCGGGGACGGTGCTCCTACAGGTGTACACAGGGATCCATGCTCGGTTATTTGGGTTATCCTCTCGGACAGATGCTATTTTAGGACACTGACAGGAAGCCTGTGGAAACAGCCAGGCCCCGCCATGCTCCAAGCAAGGTCAATCTGAAGCATTAGCTGCTCACTGGCTGCATTTTGCCTTCCCAGAGATGCCATTTAACAATGCTGGTTCCTATCAGAGCAGCATCCAAAGCCCCTTATCCTGCCATGGCAAACAGGCTGCACCCCTCACGCTGGGCTGGCTCTGCCATCTACACAGCCCAGGTACTGAAGAAAGCAAACAAAACCAGAGGCACAGCCAGGGAAGAGCTTGGTGCAGGGTCACCAGCTGTGCCGTGCATGGAGGGAAGATGCCAAACCTAGCTGGTGCCCAAGTCCAGCTCAGCAAGAGCTCAGTGCAAGGGCTGCAAACGCACACCCTGTGAGCACAGACAATTACAGACCCACACACAGCATCTCCAAACACCTTCCTGCAGGAGACTTCAACATTTGGACTGAATCTTGCTGCGAGAAGCTGGGGACAATCATGGAACACCTTGAGCCATTCCTAAGGGTCCAGGGCTTGGAGCAACCTGGTCTAGTAGAAGGTGTCCCTGCCCTTGGCAGGGGGTCGGAAGAAGATAATGTTTAAGGTCCCTCCCAACCAATCCAAACCATTCTGTGATTCCATAATTCAGACACTTCTCTCCAGCACACACAAAGCAAAATTTGCAAATGCTGTTGCCTTCAAGGCCTGTCCCATCATGCATCCAAACAGGGCCCCACAGCTCCAAGCAGTGCAGTTTCTTCCCATCGACATCTTTTACAGGATTAAACCTCAAACTTGGCCTGCATTTTGCATTAGGTTTCTAAATCACTAATCACTCTGGAAAAGTAGCACCAGGAAGAAAAAAAACAACTTGCTAAAGTGTTCCCCAGCAGCATATCCACAGACTTTAATATAAAAAAGCTGCTGCTAATTTAAAAAACAAATGTTTAAGCAATCAAGCATGTTTATTTAATTTGTCCTTTCTGTGCCAGAGAAGGACTGGGCTGCTCGCAGCAGCTGCCACACGATGTTACCGAGTGTTCATGGTGAGGTCCCTGCGTGGTGGGATAGGGGCAGCTGGAAGCTCCGACACAACCCATCCCTTAAAGGGGAGCTCAGAGAGGCTCCCTTGGGACAGTCCAGCCTCACAGCCACCACCCTGAGATGGAAACACATCTAGAGCCTAAGGATGAGACTAAGGATTCAACCCACTGCAGCTGGCATCCAGCATGAACCAGGTCACAGAGCCATGGAAGGGTTTGGGTTGGACTGCTCTTCAAGATCATCCAGTTCCACTCCCCTGCTGTGGGCAGGGACACCTTCCACTAAACCAGACTGTTCAGAGCTCCATCCAACCTGGCCTTGAACAGTTCAATCCATGAAGATGGGCATCCCCATCAGCTCCCCATTCCTCCAGAAGCAGTGAAATTTTAGTTCATTTGCCATCACTGCAGACCAAAGGCCATGTGTTGCTCTGCTTGCAAAGGGTGCAAAATGCACAGAGACAGGTACAGGGGAAGCCAGAGCTCCCAAAAGAACCCAGATGGAAAGGGCCAAAGGTTTCCACTGGGCACATGCTGGGCAGAGTTCCTGGAAAGCCTTGAAAAGCCTCCAAAGGCCCAAACCCACCAAAAACTGAGCAGCAACCACAGGACAGCAACTGTGTGGATAATCCAGATTTCTTGTGGATCCCAAAACACCTAAAAGGACCCAATTTTCAGAGTACAAACAAGTTGCAGAGAGACTGGAGAGCCCCATGCTGCTCTTCTCAGCACTAGAAAGGCTCCTACCTAGACAGCAGATCAGAGTCTCCTTTCCCACCACAGCACATGTGCCACTTTGCCACATCCCTCTTGGAGCTGAAGCTCCTCTCCTGTCCCAACAGCCGTGGTTGTTCCCACGGGAGGATTTGGGATTTGCTGTGTGCCCTCCCATAGGATTGCTCCAAGCAGCAGGTGATGCATCGAGCAACTGAAAAACCCATCAGCCCTCCCAAAGAAAAGGCCACTGGGGCTGTTGGGCTGTTTGGTGGTGATCTCCTGGAGGCTGCATGGGTGAGAAGGAGCAGAGGGAGAGCCCAGTCCAAGGACACCCACAGGACAGGATGTCTCTGCTTCAAACCCCATAGGAGGGGGGTTCTCAAGTCACACAGCCCCAGGAGAAATCACGCGAGGCAGCTTCACTATCTCCATCCCTTAAGGTCCCTCTGGTGACCTTTATTTGTGTTTATTAAAGCGCCATCTCCATTCTTTGTGGTTACTGAGAGTGTTTTCCATATGAGCAGCACTGGAGAGTCTTCCAGAGCCTGCAGCCATCCCACACTGGAGCCTGCTGAGCAGCCAAGCGAGACCTGCAAAACCCCAGCTCAGGCTGGAAGCTGCCACGAAGACCACGTGGGCAGTAATGGATCTGCCAAGGACTTGGGACAAAACCACTGCTGGGGAAAGGCAAGGCTCAGGAATACGGCACAGACAGAAGGAGCCGCAGCAGCAACGTGCCACAGCCAAGGGGACACAGGGACAGAGAGGGGGAACAGCAGCTCCAGTGCTGCCAGCATTGCTGGGCTGGTGCAGGCCCCCAGCGCCCGCAGGCAGTGGCTGCTGGCAGCCCTGGGGCAGGGAGCTGCTCTCCACAGGGAACCGGCTCTCCCCACGCACGCTCCTTCGCAGAGAGCCTCCTTTGTTTATTTTCTTTCTTTAGAAAAAAGCAAAAAGGGAGGGAAGCAACAGTGCAGTTTTCCAGGGACCCAGGACTCCTTGTGCCCAACCCCAGAGTGGAGTTAAACTGGATTAAATTTGAACAAAGCTCTCCAGCAGAGCCCGAGAGCAGACGGAATCCTTATGCAACCACACGCTTCCTCCTGCTCCCTGGGGATGGCAGAAGGGACACAGGCTGCATCTTCTACCTGCCTCCACACCCATGAATTGTAACGATGCTGCACCATAAACACCATACTCGCCTGTTTCTAACAGCAGCCCCAAGCACTGCCCCTTGTGCGGGGAGTCCTGCGGGGCTGCAGCACAGACCGGGCCCTGGGAAGGGAAGGTAAGGGAAGGGAAGGGAAGGGAAGGGACCTGGTTCTGTGCAGACACACCGGGACTGTGCCCCACACTGAGCCCGCAGCTCTCCCACCACTGCCCTGTCTGGACACAGCCAGGCTGGGTGTTCTGCAGGGAGTCCTTCACAGGGAGAAGGGAGACCTTAGAGAACCTTCTAGTACTTAAAAGGGCTACAGGAGAGCTGGGAAGGGACTTTGGAGGACAAAGAGGAATGCCCTCACTACCAGAGGGCAGGGTTAGATGGGATATTGAGAAGGGGTTCTTCCCTGGGATGGTGCTGAGGCCCTGGCACAGGTGCCCAGAGCAGCTGTGGCCGCTCCATCCCTGGAAGTGTCCAAGGCCAGCTTGGACACTGGGGCTTAGAGCACCCTGGGACAGTGGAAGGTGTCCCTGCTATGGCAGGGGGTGGCACTGGATGAGCTTTAAGGTCCCTCCCAAACCCACCCAGCTGTGACTCCATGACTGATCTTGCTTTGCCACTGTGATGTGCTGGGGTGAACAGCCCATGGCGGCATCAGCACCCGATGGAGGCAGGTACAGACCCTGCCCTCCTGACCTGCAAGAGAACAACAGCAACTGCCACCGGGCCAGGCTGGGCTGCAGCACTGGCAGCTCAGCTATCCCATGCCTGATGCAAAGCCCCATCTCTCCCAAAAGGGCCTCCAGAAATGCACTGCTGAAAATGCAGCAAATATTACACGCTGCTGGTAACACCCCTCCCTCTTCTGCGGGTCCCAGACACACTTTCACTCCTCTTCCCACCATCCCATCCACTGCCAGCTGCAGAGGGGCCCTGCCAGCTGACAGATGAAGCTTCAGGTTAACAAATCCAATTTGTCAGACACAAAAAGCCAAAGCATTTCATTTCTGCCGGGTTTTTTTTTTGTTTTTTGTTTTTTTTTCATAAAATTGCTCAGACATTCAAGACTTGAAATGTCACCGTGTCACTTGGTGGCAGCTGAGGGCACGGAACTGGAAAGGTCGGGAGAAGCTCTCCAAGAGTCACCCCTGCTCAGTTTGAAGGGAAGGGGGACAGGGCAGACAGGACCACTGTTATTGCTGGGGACAAGGAGGCCACCAGCCCACACACAGCCCAGTGCTCCCAGTCCCGCTCTCAGCAGAGTGCAGAGGGAAGTTGGTGCCCAGTGCCAGAGCGTGAGCACCCACTCAGGATTGCAAATAAGCCCCTTTGGCTCTCCTTGACCCCCCAAACTCCCTCCACTCCACTTCCCTGGACCAGGGGCCAGCTGGGACCATTGCATTTCCCTGAGCTTGAATCAACGAAGCCAAAGGGTTTTCCCCACAAGCACTCAGGACAGCTCCCACCAGTGTGGGACACAGTGGCAGATTGGGAGGCAAGGCAGAGCCCACGTGCATCCCAGCAGGAGCTGGGAAAGCTCCAGCAGGTGCCCCTGAACCAGCCGGCAGCACTTTGCTGCGACCTCTGCCTCCCCCGAGCCGAGTCTCGGAGCAGGGATGTCCAGAAGGGCTCCTGCTGCGTTATCCCACGAGCAGTGCTGGGAACCCTGCCCCCCAGCTGGAGGGACCCAAAAGCTGCATCAGCACAGCCAAGGGCGCTCGCAGGGGCCACGGGCACAGCCAGGGCTGCGTTCCCCGAGTGCTGTGGCTGCCGGGCAGCCCTCCAGCCCACAGGAACCCGAGACCTCCCTGGCAGGTGAATTTACTGCTGGGAACATACAGTTACAGCCCAGAGGGGAGGCAGAACAGGACACCCCGGGGCCCAGGGCCCAGCTATGTGATGTATGAGAGCGCCTGAAAATGAAAACGGGCGGTGTCCGTGGTGTCCATCTGTTCCTGGAGCCACCAAGGCCACCGCCAGCAGCTTCACCACAGACAGCGCTTGGGTTCGGTGTTTAATTGCAGGAGCCTGGTGAGAACAGGAGCTGCTGCTCGTGGGTTCTGTGAGCCCCAGCCTTCTCACAGGGCTGGAGCCTCCCAAATGTCCAGAGGCTGATTCTGACCCTCTGCTCACACACAGCCCAGCGTGGGGGGGCAACACCAGTCGGCTGCAGCCCCTCCCATGCCTCCCATCTTAGAGGACATCGTTGGTCAAAGCCTCAGGCTCTGGGCAATACCCAAAGCACAACGACACGATGCAACACCAGAGCCCATGCTGGGACTGTCCCAAAACGCCAAAGTCCCATCCCAGAGCACAGCAGGTACCAGGTGGGAGAGCAAAAGCTGCTTCCCACACTGGCCTGTCGTGCTCCCTGCACAATTCCTGGTTCCAGCAGTGGGAAAGGCTCTGGCCTCTCTGCCCAAGATGATGCAGAGCAAGGACGCTGTTCCAGTTTGCCTCTCGGGCACATGGGAAAACAGAAGCCAAGGGAAGCACTGCAGGGGCTGGTCAGGCAGCAGTGGGTGACCAGGAGCAGAACTGGGAAGCACGACTTCAGTCACGCTTGGCTCAGCAGCAGCCGCCCGCCCTGCGCCTGGCACCGCATCCACAGGACACATCCCGTGCGAATAGGGACGAGATGGAGCCTGGACTCTCCGGAGGCAGCGGGGAGCTCCCACTCCCACAGCACGGGGCTCCTTCTGTGCACCCTCTTGGGAGGGGGCGGTCGTGGCGCGGAGCCGCGCCGGGAAGCAGCTGGCACCGAGCTGAGCAGGGGCCACGTGTCCCCTCCACCACCGCTCCGCACGGGCTGTTCCCGTCCCTTCCACCGCCTCCTTCCCGGCAGTGAGTCCCACGTGCCCGTCTGCTGCCGCCTGCTCCATCCTCCCCTCATCCCATCCCACCTGTCCCAAAGCTTTCCCCCAAGTCCCCAAGCCTTCCCCAGAGTGGCACTGCTTGGCAGCAACATGGGTTTTCCCGGCTCCCACTCCGTTGTGCCAAAGCTCCCACTTCCAAAGACTCCATGACCCCTGTGGGTCCCTTTCAACTCAGGGTGTTTTCAGATTCCATGACTGCAAGCAGTCCCGAAGGTACCTCTGTCCTGCACTCCCATTATCCACATCCAGAGGCTGCGGCTACAAGCAGAGATGCACATAGAGATGGAATGGGATGGACAGAGAGGACTCCAAGTGATGCCACCACTTTCGGCTGGCACTGCCTTGGCAGAGGGTGCTGAGCAGCACAGCCTTCTCGTGACTTCAAGCTCAAGCCCAGAAATTTTTTACATAGGCAAGATTTCATGATATGGGGGTTTTTCACTCCTAAAGGACTACTCAGAAAAAAAATGGGTTTAAAATAAAGTGACTTCCAAAGAAAAATCCAAGTTGAAAGCCTTGCTTTGATTTTATTTTAAAATTAAAGCTCTCTGCAGAGTGTTCTAGGGCCCTGATGTGAGGACCACAAGCTCCTCTGATACTTCCTAGAAAAACTTGCAACTGAGCCACCCGTAAATGCTCCTCATGAGAAGGTTCAGAGGGCCCAGAGGAGAACAAGGCTCTCAGGGAACACACACTGCCCAAGACACTGCCGGGCTGCCCTGCCCTGAGAGCATCTGTCTGCAGGAGGCACAATGGAGGATGACAAATGGGAGCATGGATAAAGGATACAGCTCGCTCAGAGACATTGGAAAACGTCAAGGGTAAGCCAAGAACAAAGCACTGGGATGGGAGATCCAGTTACACGACAGCACAGCCTCATTACAGCCCGGCTCTGGGGGCTTAAAGAGGGAAATCGAAGCCTACACACTCTGTGGACTGACCTGGCCAGCCCAGAGCTGGGGACAGTGGCTCTGGGGCACAGAGCCCTCAGGGACAGCCCTCTGTTCCCTTGCAAAGAGCTTGGCAGCAAAGGCAAGAGCTTCTCCCTGAGCTTCCCTTCCTGTCCCCTCGGTACACGCCGAGCCGCGGCTGCTCCGGCAGCGTGAAGGGCTCGAGTGCACAGGGAGCTCCCCCAGCCCAGGGGCACCTGAGGACAGCACAGACAGAACCTGCCAGTCCCCCCACCTCACCTGTCCTGTCCCCAGCGCCCCAGGTGTAGAGCAGAGACACAGCCACGTCACCTGTCCCTGGTAAGAGGGGAAAGCCCAGTAACTAAAGCACAGGATGAGGTGGGACATTGGGGACGATGCCCTGGGTGGGTCACAAGGACCAGGAAGACCCTGCCAGCTGAAAATGCACCTCCAGCATGAAAACTGCATGTCTTCACCCCTTCCTCGTTACTCCTCACCCAGCCCAAAATCCAGCTCCTTGCCACACCAGAAGCTCATGGCACCGATGTGGGCCCATCTGAGCTCCCACACCCCACGGCACGTGCCCTGCAGCAGCCTTAGCTTTGAGAGCCATTAAGAATTTCATTCACCTTTCTCTCTTACTTCTAAGAAACCCTTCAGTTCCTCCCACCTCCCTTCTTTTCCTCTTTTCAAAGCAACCTTACAGCTATTTTTAGATCAGCACATCTCAGCGCTGCCGGATGGGTGCCGTCCCCCGCGTCACCTCCACCGGGAGGAGAGAAAAAGGATGCTCCTGTTCTCCACACCACGGGCAGCTGCTCAGCCTGGGGATTTTCAAGCTGCTTTCCAGAGGGATGACTGGATAAAGCATGGAAGCTGTCATCCCACTGCTCAGGAGCAGATGCTGAGAGCACAGCAGGTCTGCGGTGTTTCCCAAAACCCAGACGGCCTCACCCGGATCCCCTTACAGGAGCGGCAGCACAGCCTTTGGGGCACGTAGTCCATGAGCAGCTCTAGGGGCCAGAAATTCCACGGGTGCTCCCTCCTCGTGGCACCAGACAGGCCAGCCTGCTACAATCAAGGTGCTGAAACAATGGTGCTGGTGGCTGGAGCTTCATCCTCGTCCCTCCCCGAGGCGCTGGGACACACGGTGAGGGTGGCTCGTGCTCCTGCCCTGCGCCCAGCTCTGCTCAGAGCACGGCTATGGGTTCAGCCTCAGCCTTTGAGAGTGCCAAGTTGTGCTTTGGGCTCCTGCAAAAATAACTCTTCTTATCAGCAGGGTGCAACAAGTCCTTCCAGGAAGGACGTAGCAGGAATCATGCTCAGCTGCGTTCCTCAGGGCTCTGAGCGCATCCCGAAGTGGAACCAGAGCTTGCCTGGTGGAGCAGCTGTCATTTCCAGAGGGATGGTGCTAGGAGACTCAAAATCCAGGGATTTTCCCGTTCTGGGCAAGTTTTGCAAGAGGACAGAAACAAGCTGCAAGTCTCAGCACCTGGATGCCAGAAAGGAACAGAGGTAGCAGGAAATCCCAAACCAGTGGAAAAGTCAGCTTGTTCTGGCTCAAATGCAGAGGAGGAAGTGGAGGCACAAGTGGAGGCAGAGGAAAGCCCTTTCCAGGAGAGCGGCTCTAGAGGTCAGGTCCGTACGAGGCTTCTGGGGATTCACAACACTTTGATTGAGGCTGAAGGTCAAAACCCTGGAGATGGGCAGGAGCTGGTTCCCCAGAGGATGATTAGCCAACAGCTCTCCCTGCAGAAGCAGAGCACTCCCAGTGGCATGTGGGACCAGCAGCTGTCACCTCCCACTGCTGCACTGGCAAAAAAAATCCATCCTGGGCACAGCAGATGTCACGTCACCTTTGCTTTGGAGTGGGTGGCCGAGCTGGGACACGCTGATCCACCTGGCTGTGCTGGACAAGGAGGGATCCCAAGTTGCCACAGTCAGAGCTCAGTGAAACAGCAGCCTGTGGGTTAAACCAGTTAGGAGAGGAGGGAGACGAGCAGCAATCTGATGGATGCTCCCTGGTTGCCAGCACTGTGGGGATACAGAGGCTGTGCTGGAGCCCCAAAACAGCCTGTCTCCCCAAGATCACACTGAGCTACCAAGGTTGAACCATTCCTGGGATTGCACTTGGTCCTGTCAGCTCCTGTGCTGGCTCTGGAGTCGCAGTGAGAAGGTAAAACCATCCATGGCATGTGCCTTGCCACACACAGGGCCACCACCACTCCAGTGCCCTGGGAGAGCTGCATCCCCTCCTGCTGAAATCCAGCTGGGAGAGTGGCAGGGCTTTACTACAGGGTGAAAAAGGCAGCCCAGCTGCTCAGCATGGGGGGATTCACTGGGGTGGTGCCCTGAACACCCAGCCAGAGGCAGGACAGAGGCTGCATTCAGAAATCCATGTTGGGCATTAACAGGGATACCAGCTTATATCCAATCGCCACCATTTTAAAGCCCCGAACCAAACAGCCACATGTAAATACACCTGGGAAAAACAGATTTGCTTTTTGCTTTATTTATCAGTCGGGGCTGGGAGAACAGGGACACATCCCTAAGACACCTTCTCCCGGCTCTAGAAATGTGTTCATTATTCCCAGGCGGTGTCTGGCAGAGCGTGGATCACTCTCAGATTACAGATGTTTATCAGTGAGCTATAATAAAGGTGGGACAGTGACACCAAGATGAATATTATATATCAGGAAAATTTAAATGAAATGATCCATCATGCCCAGCAGATCAGCACCACCTTCTGCCAAGGCCCACACCGAGCAGAGCAGCTCTGGAACTGAGGCTCTGCTTTGAAGCCCCACAGTCACCTTGGCTCAGTGCTCCAGAGGAAAAGCAGCAGTGACAAAGAGAAGCATTTCGGATTTCCAAGGGCACACAGAGAAACAGCAACACGAAAGGCCTCAGTGGCAAGGGAGCTACATCCTTCTCCAGCACGGCACTGAGACATCCCCGAGCACATGGGGACAAGGCCTGCTCCATTCACAAAGCGAGCCCCGGTCCCACGCTGAGCACACCCAGAACCAGAGGGCCCTCGGAAACGGGACACGGCTTGGGCAGGATGTGAAGGGGAAGGGTTATGGAGTGGCTTTTCCCTTAAGTGAAAGATTGCTGCTGGCTCAATGGAAGCAGGAGGTTGGTCCCTCCAGGGAGGAAGCTATCAGAAACCACTCTCCCTCCCAGCATGGCTTGCCCACAGTTTGCTACCTGTTGCATTTTACAATCAAGCAAAACACTGGAAGAATGTAAGAAGGCATTAAAAAACCAGAGTGGGTGCAGAGTGTGCAGGGCAGGGACACCAGGGATGCTCCGAGCTGCTGCAATCCAGCCACGGAGGCATTACACATTCATCTGAATTTTAAATACAGGGCATGATGACTGGCATCCTCACAACTGCCACCGCAGCCTCACACTACAGCTTTTATGGTAATTCACAGGGAGTTACCCACAAGGCATCGCAGAGATTTTCTTGGCAGCCATCCTAAACTAATTTTTATAGGTTAGTGTATGGTTATACATAAATGTTTAAGGAAATAAAATGGCGACTTGGAGGGAAGGCCACGACTGGGAGGTTCTGTGCTGTGGCACGTGATAGTCCAGTGCAAAATGCCACAGGGCTGGAGTGCACTGCCGGCCACCCCACTGAGGGCCGGGGCACAGAAACACCAGTTGGTTCATAAACTGGTTTGCAGTGGGCACCACAACACCCAGCCCTGTGCATCAATCCTGCCCCAGTGCCTCTGTGTCTCCAGAGCACCCACTTGCAGGATGTTCACTTCAACCAGGTCCCACCTGGTCAGGAGACAGCAGCCCCGGCACCCTGCCCGCTCCCAGGGGACCCATCGGTACCTGGCTGTGGTGCTCAGCCCCTGCCCTGGCTGCACCAGCCCGGAGGGGATGGGAACAATCCCAAGGAACAAGAAGTCATTGGTAGAAACCACAGCACCCTGAGAAATACCTGTCATAGAATCGTGGAATGGTTTGGGTAAGAAGAGGCCTTAAAGATCGTCTCATTCCACCCCCCGCTCCCAGCAGGACACTGCTCTGCCCATCACCTTTGCTTCCTGCAGATCCTGGCCGTGCCGGACACGGGAACTTCACGCGGTGAGTGGAAACTGCCGCTCAGCTTCCAGCTACCCTCAGCAGCCAAGGGAGGGAAAGAGCTGAAGCCGCTGCCAGCGAGCAGCAGCACCTCGGGAAACAAAGGAGAGATGCAGCAGGAGGAAAACCTTGAGCAGTGCAAGCCCAAAGCAGCAGCACCTATCTGTGATTCACAGGAACCAGAACAAACACTCCATGATGTCAGAGCTGACGATCAGCTTAAAAAAAAAATATATAAATCCTGAATTCCTGCAGATTTTGCTGCATGCACACATGTGTGTTGCAGCACGGAAGCAGGAGGTCTGTCCATCGCTGCTGGATCACAACAGCAAAATGGAGGGAAGCACAATCAAGACTTTTAAAGAAAGAAGCTTTCAGACTTAAATCAGCTGTAGAATTGCTCACAACACTGATTTGGATACAGGGACACCAAGAGAAAACAATTAAACAACAGATCAAAGGCAAAGACAGTGAGATTCAACTCCAGCACCACAAAGAGACAAAGCACTGAATTCCCGACGAGGCAGCTATTTTCCCGCGATGGGATTATTGCAGTTGGAGAAGCCACAAGCACCACGTCCTCCCTCTCCTGCTCACTCTGTGCCATCCCAGCTGGCTGTTGCCATGCAAGGGAGAGGGAGAGCACTCTGCCCCCGGCTTTGTGCCTTCTGCACCCAGAGCATGAGGTTACCCCCTGCGACTCCACATCACCTCATGTAGCACTGCCCACAAAGACAACTGAAAGCAGGGGAAAACCCTGAAACAGCCTTAGATAAAGTTAGGGCCTTTCCCAGAGTGAAGATCTGGTGGATCTCAACTCATCCCTTGATGGTGTGTAAATCTCCACCTCCCTGGAGCACAGCAGCAAGCGCAGGAGAGGGAATCATCCCCGAAGTGTGAGCAGACCAGCTTTTACTTGCTGTGCTCCTAAACAGAATGACTAGAGCAGGCTCCGTGCTCAGACGCAGGACACGCGAGGCACTCCCACCATCACATTGCTGCAGACCATGTCCAAGACACCCCAGGACTGATGCAGAGAGACGGCACAGGAGAGGCAGGACCCCCGGCACTGAGCTCCCCAGGTACAGATTCACCTGTGAGCCCTGCACTACTCAAACCCCAACAGGCTTCGAAATCCTCCTGGAGGGAGAGAGACCCTTCTTGCAAAACCCCTGCAGGACCTGCCACGTTGCAAATTGTGGCTGCAGCCAAGCCAGCCGTGATCCCTGGGTAGGTGGGGACATCCCAGTTGCTCAGAGGTCACAGTCACACTGCAACCCCCTGGTCTGGTGTAAACGAGCACTGACAGAGCGCTCACCTATGAAATGGGGCTGAAAACCCGGGATTCGGGTGCTGCTGCGCAAAAACATCCCTGACACGGCAGCAGGAGTGGAGACCTCCAGGAGCTGAGCACAAACAGCCACGGGCTTCCCAACCTAAACCACCCCACAGCCCCCATTTAATCTGATTTATGCAAATGTTAAACCAATTTAGGTGTACACATTGTACGAGTTGCCTGGCCCAGTTTAATTTGATAGGTTTTTAAACCTGTTTAGACAAACTAATATCTGCTGTCTAATCTAGAGCAGCTCTTATTTTGTGCAAATGTTGCCAGGGAACTAGAGCATGGAGGTTCTGATGATCCCGGTTGTACAACAACACTCACACTGCACCAGCCTGAGCGACAGTAATGCATGGAAAAGGGGAATGCTAAAATCCCATCTCCCTCAGGGCTGGCCACAGCCACACAGCAGGGCTCCCAAACCCCGCTGCTACACCAGGAGCTGTGCAAAGGCCATTTCCAAAGCTTTCCAAACCCACGAAGTACAAGCCCAGGTGAGGCTCCAATAGCCCAGGACCACAGCAGGATGGCAGGATTGGGATATGGTGAAGCCGCACGTCTCTGGGGCGGGGGACAGAAGTCTGTGAGGGGCCAGCAAGTCCCAGGCAGAGGGAGAAATCCCAGCTTTGGGTTGGGTCCTGGTGTGTCCCCATTTCCCACGAGCTGGGCTGTCTCACCCTCATTATTCCTTTGGCTCCAGAGGCAGCAGAGCATCCCTGAGCACCTCAGCCCTGCACCTTGGGGTGCGTGTGCAGCCCGTGCCACGCTCCTCCACCCTGCAGTGCCTCCTCCTCCTCACACCTGGGCATCGCAGGGGGATGCACATCCCCGTCCCATTCGCTGCCACGGCAGCATCTCTGCCCCCTCCCTGGGCTGTTCACACACACCTGCCCTTGGGAGCTGGTGGGAGGACAGGAGCCAAGAGGTTTCATGGATTAAAAATAAATAATAAATAAAGTTCAAAGAAAGCCACACCTCCCCACCAGCTCCTTATGGAGCAATGGCAAGAAGGCCACATGGCTCTGGAAATTCCTCTTTTTTTGGAGGATGCTGGGGCTGCAGGGAGACACGGCCATCTGCGGGCAGGACACGCAGCTCGGCACGGGCTTGTCAGATGAGCAAATAATCCGACAGCACAGGCAGCCTTTGCAATGGGAATGCCAAGCTTGATAAATTACCCATCCAATGATACCAAAGGTAGAAAAAAAATAAAAAGTCCAAAAGAATTATGTTGGATCAGACCCAGAAGTCTAGAGGGTTTATGAGTTGAAAGATGGGGGAAAATAAAAGACAGTTTCCAGTTTGCTAGGCTGATGTCAAGGAAAAAAAAATTGGTCAAGTTATAAAGCAAATAATCAGAAGGAGAGAACAAGAATAAAAAGAAAGGTCTAACAAACAGAGCCTGCAGATTGTTTCAGCTTATTGTGTAATAAACTTTGCAGAAAGGAAGCTGGTCTGAGCGCTACTACTTCAGGGCTCACAGGTCTAAAATTGACTACAAATTAAAAAAAGCAATACTGACATAGCCAGAAGCTGCCTAGNTCCCGATCCCATTCCCACCATCCTCTGCAGGAAGCAAAGAGCTTCACGGATGGAGGGAGCTGGGCCAAGGGAAGGGATTATTTGAAGTACAAGTCAGGCACATTTTTCACGCTGTTGAAGCAATGATATTTAACAGAAGTCATTTACAGATTTTCCTTTTTTTGAGGAGAGAGTTATGAATAATATGCATGTTCTTATCAACTCATATAAGAAGAATTTAAAGCTCAAAGTTCAGCAACTGTGGATTAAACTACTTAGCAGCATCTTTTTAATGCAGCTGAATAACCTCTCTCCTTACCATACGCTCACACTGCCCACACTGACTCGGGTTAGATCTGGCTTCGCTTTATCTCGGATTCCTACACTCGCAATTTTATCTCTGCAATGCAAAAGAAAAACTGTTTTAGTTGGGAACAGAGCAAGCTCAAATCAAGCCCATGTGCGGCGCAGGCCACAGGC
This sequence comes from Pardalotus punctatus, assembly GCA_013400915.1. Lineage (NCBI taxonomy): Eukaryota > Metazoa > Chordata > Aves > Passeriformes > Pardalotidae > Pardalotus > Pardalotus punctatus. The sequence continues at coordinate 2,578 of VZTX01021719.1, read as the reverse complement.
CACAGCTCGCATCCATCACGGCAGCTCGCCACCCACGCAAGCCCGCGCCACGTGGGGAGCGCATAAACAGCTCAACAGGCGTTCACTACCTGGAGTTGCTCTGCTCCGAGGAGAGCAGCTGGATGGGGCTGCCCCCGGGGCAAGCCTGGGGAACCTCCCTGCCAGGCACCGCAGAGGGATCCACCCCGGGAGGGATCCCCAGAGCTCAGAGCAGCGGCAGGGGGGAGTCTCCCACCTCAGAGGCGGCTCTGGGGTCCCTTGGTACGGCCCGAGCCCTTTGGAGCTGTTCCTGTGCTCTGCAGAGCCACAAACACAACCCCGCTCCAGCCTCGGTCACCCTGGCGTGTGGCCACATCTCCTTGGACATCCCACCTAGCTGCACCTCAGCTGTCTCTCCACCCTCATTCCCACCTTGATCCCCAAAGCAGCAGCAGAATTAAGGGTCTAACAGGAATCCACACTCCTGGAAAGAGAACAAAGGCACATTTTTCCTCTTCTCCTTAGGGAGGATGTCACACTGATTACTCCCCAGCATCCAGAAAAAGGTAGAGCAAACCCGCTCCCATCGGGGCGAGATGAAGGAGACAGCCCAAGAAAAAGCTTTGTTTACCAAACCTACATTTATCAACCCAGTGAGCACCAGGGAACAGGGGGACAGAGACACGGGGGCCACAAAGGACTTGACCTTGCCCTGCCAGTGAGGCCAATGCCAGAAGATGACCACAAAAGGACCCAAGGACCTCCTGCCTGTCACCTCCATTGCCCCATGCCCAAGTGTATGAACAGCTCTGCCGCAGGAGACCCCTATCCCCCCCGATCCCTTGGTGGCACAACTTCAGCTGAAGGCTCCTCTCGTTACTCAAAGTATTTATGACTTTTTCCCATTTGAAATATGGGCCTTTACCACACACAGGAAGGAGGAGGAGAGTGCCGGCAAACCCGTTAATTTATAAGTCAATCTGGCAGGGAACAATTAAGAGCTTTCCCACTGCTGGCTGTGCAGAGGGGGGGTATCTTCCCCCTAGGGAAGGCAGGAGGGTCCTCACATCAGCGCATGCCCTACCCTGCTGAACCCCACAGCCTTTGTGCCCAGCACCCAGATCCAACTTCATTTCCCTCATCGGGAGCTCTCACAGGGATGAGCAGCCCCATCCCCCACAGCCAGACCCCCTTCAGGTCACACAAACAGCTCCCCCAGCCAGGCACAGGTACACAACCCCCAAAACATGATTTATAGGAAAAAATCATATAAATCCATAATGCTTTGCCCTGGCCAAGCCAAGCTGCGATCAGCACTGACAGCCGGGAGCTGCAGGCAGGAGTGGAAGCAAGAGCGCCCATGGGGAACACCCCCTGCAAATTTCAGAGGGGGTTTCACTGGGGAGGGCAAAGGCAACACTCCAGGCACACTCCCCTCACTCTGCAAGGTGTTCCCACTTGGAGGAAGGGCTGAAGCCCCCCAGTGAAAACTGCTTTTTCCTCCCAACTGCAGTGAGTGCTTGTGAGGGAGCAAAGCTTCCCAGGACTCGGAGAGGGTGAACAGCCCAGGAGCAGAGCTGTCCCCTGCCCCCAGGAGGTCCAGATTCCATCCCACAGATCCTGACCACCCTCTCATGGGTGTCACCTCTACACCCGCACTGTTCCCCTTATCCCACATTTGCACCATTTGTTTGCCCAGGAGTGGCTGGAATGGGATTCTCCTGGGGAAGCACATACGTTATTAATCATTACTTTTATTGAAAGGGGAGGGGGGCTTTACCCTCCTTGTGACAAATTTTAGCTCAGTGACACGGAGGCCCCGGGTCCAGCTCTTGCCTGCTGTGGGACGATCCCAGGGCTTGGTATTTCAGCTGAAATCCCCGAGGGCAGATGGAAAACACCACCTGCTGTCACCCCAGGGGTGTCCTTCTGTGACTCCAGGGCTGTCCCCAGCCCCGGAGCCTGATTCCCCTTTTAGAAGGGGGAGGTTTGGTGTAGCCCCCACAGCGCAGGGGAAAGAACCGCCCCCCAACACGGGGACTTGGGTGGTTTTAGGGTGACCCGCGTCCCTTCCTTGCTACTGTCACTGAGCCACCCCACAGCCGGTGACAGCCAGGCAAAACCCACTTGATGACGGGCTCAGGGGTGGTGGGAAGACAAGGCAGCCCCGATGTCTGGGGTGGGGGCAGGCAGCATCCCGGGGGGACACAGCCGTGTCCCCAGGATGCGGTATCGCGCTGGGGAACGCCCCGATGGCTCCTCCGACACCCGCATTCCAGCGATGCCGCTCCGGGAGCGGCACCGGCTCCACCGCCGGAGCATCCCAGTGCATCCCGAGCCGGGAGGCGGAGAAGCCACCAACGATGCCACCGAGCAGAACCCAGCACAGGCGGTCCCGCGGCGCTGCTCCGTGGGAGCGCAGCCCCGAGCACGGGGGTGATGCCGGATCCCCCACATCCACGCGCGGGGCCGCACCCCGCACCGGGCGCCCGGTGGGACCGCGCTCGGGAGGCGCCGGAGGGGCGCGGGGACGGGGCGGGGGCGCGGTGGCAGCGAGAGAAGAGCACGGCGGGGAGCCGGGGGTCCTAAAGCGGGGGGG
>VZTX01021718.1:0-11792 GCA_013400915.1 Pardalotus punctatus | reverse complement strand
GGAGAGCCGCGTCTCGCCGGCGCTTCCCCGCCGCCATCACACTGCGCCCTAACAAAGGGCCCAGCCCGGCAGGGGGGAGAGTGGGCGCCCTGGTCTCGCTGCTACAGTAAATTCACCCTTTTTTACCGAGACTTGAGAAGCGGGAGTAATGTACTTTTTTCCCCCTTTTTTCTTCTTTTTTACTTTTTTTTTTCCCGAGTAACACGTTATTTTTTATTTTTTACAATGAGGGAAAGGTTTGCATGTGCCACATCTCTGACTTAAGGATCACGCGGCTTTGTTGTTTATGGGATTGACTTGCTAATGAAGGAACTGGTTTGTGTCTCTTGCTGATGTATCCATGAATAATCTTCATTGCGTCATGTGCTTTTAAAGATGTTGCAACTGTTTGATCATTGTCATGGTCCTATTCTTTACTGAGACACAATAAAGCATTACTTTTGCTGTTTCTTTCTTCACATTATATTGCTTTTTGAATACGAAAAATAGTCTGGAGAAATTCTTTTTGCCTGGGTGCCAGTTGGCTCTATGAGTCCATTCTGCTGCAGTGACTCCTGAAAGCCTTCAAGCTTTGCATGTGCAGCCTGCTTTTACTTTTTCTTTCTGAGTTATTATTTAAATTTACCTTGTATATATATTTGAGGTATTTTTGCTTTGTTCTGGAAGGATCAAGTAAATGATCTTCCAGACAGTTGCTATATACCATCTCTTTCTTGGCAGGAGTTTTCCCGTAGTTCATTATACCTGTGTGCAGTGCACTGGTTTGGGTGTTTTTCACTGGTCAGGTATTTCTCATTTTGTTTGATCCTCCCGTCTTTTCCCCATTTCCAGTGGATGCTCCATACTATATAATGCTTCTTGAATGTGAAAAGGTTTTGCTTGGTAATTTCGCACACTTTTGCATTTGAGCCATCACTATTTTGTTGGTTTTGTTTGTCCTTTTTCACCATTTTTTGTTGAAAGTTCTCTTTCTCAAAGACAATGACCATGGGGACTTTGGTGTTTCTTTTTCTCTCTGTAGAATTTTGGTATGCATGCTATTGTAGAATTCTAGTATGTATGCTATTTAATTCAGGTTATGCTTAGCCACCATTGTGATAAGTATTTTCATATGTAGATAGTCAGATAGTGTTTATATCAGTTTATACCTATTGATATAAAATTATTTGTTCTACAGATCTAGGAAAGACATATTTATCTTTGCGTATCAACATTAATGATGCTGTTAGAACAGATGAAACTGTCCCATTTGTCGTGGTCTTATCCCAGCCAGCAATCAAGAACCATGCAGGCACTTGGTCATTCCCCCACCAGTGGGACTGGGGAGGGAATCAGAAAGGCAAGAAAACTCATGGGTTGAGATAAAGACAGTTTAATAGGGAAAACAAAAGCTATGCTCATGTGCAAGAAAACCAAACCAAAGAATTAATTCACCACTTCCCATGGGCAGGCAGTGTTCAGCCATCTCTGGCGGAGCAAGGCCCCATCACTGAAATGGTGACTTGGGAAGACAAATGCCATCACTTCAAAAGTCTCCCCCTTCCTCCTTCTTCCCTCCACTTTATACACTGGGCCTGGTGTGACGTTCTGCAATATCCCTTTGCTCAGTTGGAGCCACCTGTCATGACTGGGCCTCCTCCCAGCCTCCCCTGCACCCTTAACCACCTTGCCAGCAAGGCAGCACCAAAAGCAGAAAAGGCCTTGGATCTGTATGAGCCCTGTTCAATAACAAAAACATCACTATGTTATCAACTCTGTGTTCAACACTAATTCTAACCATGGCCCCATACAAGCCACTGTGAAGAAAATTAACTCCAACCCATCCAAAACCAGCACAACTAGAATCACTGTCTTTGCACAGTATTTATCAGTACACTTAGTAGAGGAAAAAAACCCAAATATTTATATACAGTCTTTCTCCTGCTGTCACTGCATTTATGGGTTACAGCATAGATAGAACACAATAGAGAACTCAGTAAAACTTCTGCATAACTATAAAGCATATAATTCCCTGCCTGTTGCTGCTCTCAGTATTTGATATCACATCCTTTTCCTTGGCAGTGGTGAGTGTGATTCTCCCTCTATTTATCTATATTCAGATGACCTATTTTGGTCTCCCTAGGACTGCTGTAAGAATTATTTTTCCCTTATCATGGGGCACATTTGGTTTTAATCAGGTTATTTTTGGCACATCTCTATAGCTTTGCTTTCATTTCACCCAATAACTTCAAATGTATAGATGCTAATAGTCCTGTAGATTATCCAATTTAACAATTTGATTTATGTGGTTTAATGAGAATATGTATTCTGCCCTGCAAACTGTCCTGCTGACCTCCCTTGCCCTGTGCTGATAGGCACTTTGTCAAAAAATTGCAATCTCTTTTAGTATCCATTTCTTCTTGATGCTTTTTAGTTCACTAGATCTTTGTGTGGTGCTTATTGTGCAGTTAATATTTTTTCTGTGAATTTTAACCTTTGCTTATTTTAAGTCATATTTTCTTGATCTTCTCTGTATTAGACCTCTTTAAATAATTGGACCTCTTTAAATACTCAAGTTTTTATCATTATCTAGGGTCCATTACTTCTTAAGTATTCTTAAGACAACTAGTATGAAGAACTACAACAGCTAGCAATGTTATTTTTTCCTAAGCAATATTTTATCTTCAAAGGAATAAACCCCACAGAATATTTAGAGTGAATTTTTATTATGGACAATATTACACAGAATCCTTGTAGATATGACAACAATATACAAGTACATAGAATAGATTCATGCATTACAGTGTGCTTGGGTTATTTGAGGAAATATTCTATATTTCATGATTGTCCAAGTCAAGTAAGGCTTACTGAAATTTATCTTTTCCACACCAGGTAGCTTGATTTTCTTGTTTTTATTTTAGCATACTTTATGTGTGTGTTACTTTTCTAAACTTCTCACCGGCATCCATAGGTATAAAGTAACAATGTGTATATTACTGAAGTATTAGGACACTTCTGAAGACAGACAAAATTAACCAAAGGGAAGGGCAAACAACCTGTTTACAGGAACTCAAACCTTTCAGTGTTATGGAAGAGTTCTAAGCAATCTGAATTTACTGAATTATGGAGTAACACTTTATTTACAAGTATGACATCTTTTATTTTATGGCCAGTCCCATGTTTCATGGCCAGTGTTCATCCTTCACTGTTGGTTGTTCATCTACCTGGATTGTTTTGTTACTCAGAATCTACCAGTGAGTGAATATATATATTACAAATTAATATGGGTTTTTTGTTGTTGTCTTAGTTGGGGATTTGTTTGTTTGTGGGTTTTCGGGGTTTTTTTGTTTTGGTTTATTTTTACGATTACCTTTTCTTGTTAATCAAGACAGTATGAGAAGGGCAAGAGCAAAAAGTTTTCCTGGTCAGGTAGCATTAGTTGGAAGAGCCCTGAGCTGTGTCCCGTGATGTGGGAAGGCACTCAGGGCAGACTGGAGTGAAGGAACAGGTTGGGCGATGGCAGGGATGAGTGAGAGTGGCTCCACTGCTTTGCGCACTCTAGGAGTGTCAGCAGATTTTAGCACTTCTACTCTCCTCTGTGTCTGCTTTCAATCTCTCATCTCGACATTCCTCCAAATACTCCTGACCTTCCCAAAAGATACACATCCCCTTGAGGAGGCTGTTGAAATCATGTGAGTTTCAATATTTGTTTTCTTGTTAATGATCTGCTTTTCAGAGAACATGTTTAGTTGTTAGCTGAGCTGAAGGAGTTACTGATCTCTCAGTGAATCTGCCAGCACATGTAGTTTCAGGTCCTCAGGAGAATTAATATTAACTTAGAAGGTCTCTGTGGTATGTTTTCTAAATCATCTTGAAAGTATCCTGACAGAAATACTGAAAATTTGAGATACAGATTTAGTTAATCTCCAAAAGCAAAAGCTTATGATAGTGCTACTTTATTTAGATGAGAAATTTGTGAGGGAATCATCTTTTTTTTCATCATCTTCCTAGGGAAATAGAAGTGTTCCCAGAGCATTATCACAAAAAATGTACAATCCCAAGTAAAAACAGAGGTGGATTTTTTGCCTAGAGTGATGATCAACATAACTAAATATTACAGAAGTTGTCTAAATATTACAGTAGTTGTCTTGTTTCCCCATGGAGGGGAAATTTTTTTTTGAAAGTTGCAGCAAAATTAAGGCTCAGTGCACCCTTTATTGACAAGGAGACTCCAAGCTGTCAATCTCTGCACAGCCCATGCTCAAGGATACTGAAGACAGGCCTGTCAGCATGACCAGTGCTTATCCCCACATAAAAAAGGAGAATCACACATTTCACACCTCAATATGCCCCTGAATTACTGCCAGACTCTCTGAAGTTTGGTCAGCTCGGTCCTAGTTTTCATTATAATTCACCTGGACTGATCTGACGAACCTGGGACAGGGACTGACTGCTCCCCATGGGTCTGTCTGCCCCAGGGCACAGCAGGATTTCTTCTTGGCTTGGCTGAGCATCTCCTCTAGGCTGTACTTGCAACTGCTTGCTCAAGGCCAGAGCCGATACACTTATAGTAGCACATCTCTAGGTGGAAGCCAGAAATCAGCAGGGATCAAGGTAGCTCCTATCCAGTCACAGTGGAGTCCATCTTTGACAGATCACTAAAAACCATATTAAAATCTTGTATGCATTTTTTACTTACTGTTCCTTAAAAGTGTTCCCTTTTTATGCACTGATGTGTTTATGCAGAAACCCTCAGTAATTCTTGCTTGTTATCCCCTAATTCACAGGGATAGACAAGGGAAAATTTAGGCTGAAAATAAACAAACAAAAAAACTGAAACAACAACACACAGGAGAAAGAAAGTTACCAAGTCATTTACAAGACAATAGCTTTTTTTCCACTTTTTCTTTTTTCTGTGTATGTATAATAATTAAATATTGATCTTATTAACACTATCCACTGCTGCTTCTATTCTGAATGAATGTTTTGTGGCTACAAGGTCCTTCAGCAATTAGCAGTCTACACACACAGACAGGCACACAGGGTTAGCAGCTAGTGGGAACTTCACAGCCTATAGATATATGGACTTCTGGATCATAATGAGTCATGGCAAATCCAACCATCCTTTTGGTGAGGAACAAAAAACCCTTTGTTTTCCTGATATGCAACAGGGAACTTACCATGACCTTTACAGCATAAACATCTTGGGTTCTCTATCTTTAGGTGTTTTGGGTGTCATTAAATTACAGTAGACTTCAGAATTTTCATTTATTTACTTCTTTTCAACCATAGTTTTCAGTTTCACTGCCTGCCCTCCCCTTGTTCCTGATTCCTAACTCACTCTTCAGAACTCTCACCACCATTTTCCACCTTTACTGCACCTTCTGGTTTGATCTTAATAAAAAAAAATAAATCTTCCCATATTTGAAAACCACAAATAAATAAAACAAGCATGTTCAATGCTCAGAAGCACTGCAATGATAGTTACTTGAATGTCTAGAATCACCAGAACAGGAACAGAGAGTAAAACAGGATTTTGTATCTTTGTACCATTGTAGAATTGCATGAAACAGTTCCACATTTCTGGCCTCTAAATATATGAATTATTGCAAGAGGTAAAGAAAGTTCTAAGAAAAGTGATAAAGGCGATTTCAGGCTTAAAATGGCTTCTCTACTAAGCATAAAAGGACACCTTCAGACCACTACTGACTGAAGATTTTCTAGCTTATCTTTACTACCTAGGAGGTCAGTGGTTAAATCTATCAAACTTAGTGGAGTCTAATCTAATCACGAAATGATTAACAACCAAAAGATTACTGAAACCAGAAATGCTGTCTAAATTTCACAGACAGTTTCTGTAAGTAAATGGATCCTTATCTCTATGGGCTTTTTTCAAATCAGAAAGAAGAGAGAAAGATGATGTAAGGGAAGTTGAAATTGGTGTCCTCTCTACCCTCGTAGAAATCAATTCTGGACTACACAGCTGCTTGCACAAGCATAAGCAGTTCCTAACACTGGTGATAAATAGTTCATAAACTGATCAATTTAATTACATGTATGCCTTGAGGATCGATTTTGATTTTTCCATAAAGTAAAAAAAACAACTAAAGAATTCCCCCCCAAACACCTATCCCAAACTAAAAACTACATCTATCCTTTCCTGCGCCCCACGCCCCACCCCAAAAAAACACAAAACCAAACTAACAAATAAGACTTACCCCCAAAAAAGCTCCTATTCAAGTGTTTAATTACTGCTTTTTTTTTCGTGGCTTCCAATTTGCTAGCCGCCTGGTTTGCACTGATACTTTCAGGGTTCTCTCAGAAACCACTTGTGAAGGCAATAGAGGAATTTCATGAAAGGAAAAACCTGTAGCACCTATAGGAAGAGGACTTGGTTTCTATTTGAAAGCCCTCCCTACAGGAGAAAAGTGGTATCATTTACACGCAGAGTGCAGAGGCCTGAAACAATCAACCTCTCAAAGATGTGATATGCAGAAATGCTTCCTGGAGAGGAAAAACAGTTTGTTTGCATCAGCCTGGTTACTATGGCCGGGTTCTTTCTGTACCCTGCAGCCATGCATCAAGTTTTCTAGGATAGAATGGACAAGGGGAAGGGAAGGATGTGATGATCATGGGCTCCTTACAGAAATATTTTATCATGTAGGATGGCCTGTTGCTCTCTCAGCTGTGAAGCCTGCAGAATCAAAATAACATTTTCTGGCAGAGCAAGCTGAAGCATCCCCCCTGCTCCTTGGGTTTTTTGGTTTTGTGGTGGGTTTTTTAGGGTTCCTTAGGGTTTCGTTTGTTTGGTTGTTCTTGGTGAGTTAGTGGATTCCCCCCCTCCACACCGCCCCGCCCCCCCCGCCGCCCTTTTTCCCTGGGCAGCATCCAAGGTATAAATAAACAGCAGTCAAAAAATACAAACTAGCAGTTGATTAAAAAAAACCCTAGAAGCATTCAAAACGCAGGCTGGCTTTAACAGCAGTCAGAGCGAGATGCTCATCGCATCGTGGTGTCGCCCAGCAGATTCACCTTCCTTGACTGCGGATAACGAAAGGAAAATGACTGGGGGGGGCGGGGGGTGGGAGGATGGGCAGCAGCAGCAGGGAAGGTAACCACAGGGAGATAGAGGGGAAAGGAGGGCAGAGAAGGGGGAGGAGAGAGGAAGGGGAGCTGCTTCCCGGGCGGGATTGGCTGGAAATTGCTGCAGCCCAGGCAGGTGGTGCCTGCGGCCCCGCTCCCCGCCGGGCTCCCGAGCCGAACCTCCGAACCCACGGACCCTCCCCTTCTGTGCCACAGCAAGGATAAGGATGTCAGAAGATGCAAAGGAAAAGACACACAAGGGTTTAGCTACGGTTCACGGAAATCTGCTTTTCTGAGGATATTAGATACACTCAAAGCATTTACTGTGACCTGCAAACGCAATTTTTTCTGCTGCATTTCTGCAGCTGTAGAAGCTGCAATTGGCTTCCACTTTCATACAAACTTCCTGAGCGTCAGCATCAATACCTTCAAAATTGTGTGAATGGAGACAAGTGAATTTCTTACATGTTTAGCAAAGTCTAAACTGATCTTGTACTATGTATTTGAAAGAAATAAACAATGCCTTATTCTTCAAAAAGTTCATTTGTTGTCTAAGCAAGTCTGGGTTTAAGTGTTGAATAAAAGTAAATTACTAATGGTATTGTTCAAATTATTTCTATAGAGTAACACCAGATTTTTAAGATGTTCCTACTTTGTTTTATTTTGGTATGCTATGCAAGATTGCAGAAAGCTATTAAAGAAACTAAATATTTGAGTGAAGGAATTTGAGAGTAATTTAACAAAATACCTATAAAAGCTTAACCTTTGTATAGGCTGTGTGACGCAAACGTTCATATAAGTTCATACAAGGAAGAGCCTAGAGCATCATGGGGATAGCATTGGTATCAGGTAATTAATTCCATTCACTTTTGTTTGCCTAGGTAAATACTCTAGTTTGCTTATATTATTGATAAAATTTCTAGCCTAAAACAAATGCTCATGAAACAAAAAAACAAACAAAAAAAATCACATCTGCCTCTAAAATTTTGCAAGACTGCTTACTACCAAGGGAGTTGGAACAGTGTTACAGTATTTCTATCCTGTTCTCAATCAGGTCACTAAGAGAAAAATCAAGCATAGATAGTCTTTTTATAAAATAAAAGATCAAACAAACACCCTCAAAATCAAACCAGCAAAAAACAAACCAAAACAACTTGAATAGGATTTTTTTGAAGGAAATTAATATCCAAGGAGTTTTTTTGGCACTCTTGTTACTAAGACAAAGCCTAGCAGTGAATGTTCTTTTATGATGTCACTTCTTAAATCTTGTTTCTCAGCATACTTTGGAATGTTTCTGCAACTGAGCATAGTTTGGTTTTGCTTTGTTTTTTAATACTGTCTTGCTTATTATCTCTTACTGCTTTATGGAAAACCAAAAAGCTATTAAGTAGCTACAGGTTAAATAACATTTACTTGGGAGCAAGCAGTCTGAGAGACTGCACTACCTATGTTATGGTACGCTAAAGCATAAGGATGTATTTTGTGTGGAGTTATAATTTAAAAGTAAACTAGGGTCGTATGACATTAAATGTTTATTTCATGACCAAAAGCATCTGTGATAGATGGTTCTTAAATCTAAAGTCTTTGTCCTTTTCGAGAATTTAGGTTGGCTGAACAGCTGAAACTAAATTTGGGAAGGGAAATTCCACATCTGCAATGAAATAAAATATTGTGCTTTTCAGAAAAACCACCTTTAACCCTCATTTGTCTCATTCTCAGACAGGTCATATAATGCATTTCTCTGTTCTATTTCAATATATAAAAACCTTTTATTTAACTGTGCTATGCAGACAGAGAATGTGTTCATTTATAACAAGCATAGTTACCCACGGTAGAACAACATATTGTCTTTCTATATCAATTGTGAATGACTGGTCAGGAGAAACACAGACATGCAGTAATTGTAGGAAAATATTCCAGGCATAATTCAGCTGAAGAAAAAGAGGATTTAGTGTACAGAACTCATCAATTCTTCTGTACTAACAAAAATATACTTAAACCCATCATGAAAACCGTGTTGGTGGCGTAGGGAATGCAAAGATATTTATACGTTTCTATATAAGGAAACTGAGCTCATTGCATGAGCTGTCTTGAGGAGGAAAAATGGCTAGAAAGGCAGAGAATGAAATGGTGAACTCAATGAATTTCAATACTGAGCTTAAATAGTTTCCAGTGAGGAACACAACAGAATAACAAACATTTTACACTAGATTTCAATTTATGCATATCTTATTTGAAAACTGTTAAAATATTTGTGTTTTGAAATGATTTTTCAAACATCAGCAGGGGGAATAAAAAGAAGAAACCCAGCAAAACCAAAACAACCGATTTCCAAGAGAAGTAGAACACGTATACTGAAGTGCCCGAGAAGGAAGAATAAACATTACTCTTGAAAAGAAATGCTCCCTCCTCACACCGTGTTTTCAAGGGCAAAAATGAAACCCGGGAGGCCTCTGTTTCAAGATTTTCAAATGGCCCAATCAGAACCTTGTACAAATCAATTCCATTCTTCAGACTCACGTAATGTCTTCCTTCTCTTCTAAATATACACCAATAGAAGGTTATTTTGCCAAATATGCAAAATATGGCAAAATTGAGACTATTAAACAAACAAACAAACAAATACTGAAGCGATTTAAACCTAATTCTAGCCTCAAATTTCAGAATGGTTACTAATAAAGTCCTGCAGTCACTGCTGTTTCAAAGTCCAGCTCTAAATGGTAGATGATTAATACCTAATTCAATTTCTTTCAGCAGAAAAGGGATGATCAAAAAAGGAGGGGAAAAAAAAGTCCCCTGTCTATTTCGGGAAAGAAAAGGAAAAGAAAAAACAAAATAACAAACACGCAAAAATCCCACCAAAAAAATCCCCACAAGAAATCAACAATCTACCCAACTAAACCAACTCAACCGGAAAATTGTTTAAGAATCATGCACGGCTTAGAAACAGTCCTGCGGTTCTCATCTTGTTTCCTTTCAAGCAAGACTTCAGCCAGGCACTCCCACATTATCTCCGTCTGCCTGAAAAACATTTTCCATTAACACAACGCCCCAATGACTCACTCCTCTGCCTCCCGAGGCAGAACACTGAAAAGAACTTCTAAAAAAAAAAAAAAAAAACAAAACAAAAAAAAAAAAAANAAAAAAACCAAACCAAAACAAAAGAACAAAGAAACAAAAACCAACCAGCAGAATTTTCCTCGCCTTACTTCTCAGGGGACAATTTTAAAGAACAAAGAAAACATCTCCGCAGCCCTCAGGCCGCCTCATTCGGAGGCTCCCGGAGTTGCATTCCTGCCTTCCTTTCGGGCAGCTTTTTCTTCCGCATAAAACATTACTTGAACGAAAAACAAATTAAAGCCTCCTTTATCTATATCTTTTCTAACAAAGGAGGGAAGGCGGTGTTCTTTACAGTAGGGGGGGAAAAGGAAAAAAACAACAAAACCTGTTCAGAGGAGAGAGGAGCTGTCGCTGTCTCCCAGCCGTGCGGCCACCTCGAGGCACCAATGGCGGAGAAGCTCCTCCCTGTAAACACCGATCTCTCGCGTATTGTCTTGATTTATAAGCCCCTGACACCCCAAGAAGAGGTACGCGGTGGCAGGCGGCTTCAAACTCCACAACATTCACATCACCAAGGCCGCGCCCCTCTTCTCGGGGTGCAAGGGGCTCCCAGAATCAAGCAGGCCCAGGCAGTCGTAGCGACCAAGGGCCCCAAAAAATGATACTAAGGCTACCAAATCCGAAACACTGGTGCCGAAGAGCTTGGCAAAGCCAAAGGCAGCAGTACCCAGGAGAGCATACTGTGTAAGTAAAGGAAACTTGCAGAAAAATGCCAAAAGCACTTTTAAACACCACCCACGCTGTCAGGATGAAGGAGAAAATTAAAACATCTGTTCAAGCGCCGACTAATACATCCTGATTCCTTTCCCCCTGTATATGTGACTCTCCATAATGCTTCTATATGAATTTACATTCGAGCCTATTTTACAACTGTCATCACTATCCCCCATCACGTAATCAGAATACATTTAGAAACCGTCCTGGGCAGCATCCCAGGGAAGTACTCACGGTTTCCTCTCTATTGCCTGAAAGTCCTAAGTTGCAAACAAGAAAAAAAGAGAACCACGGAAAGCAGAAAAACACAGCAACCACTACGCACAAGGCACTCGAATCCCTCTCCCACCCCCCCCAACACAGGGACAGCAGCGGCTCGCAGGGAGAAAGGGGGGCCCCAAACCCTCCGCGGTTTGAAAGCCGCGCGCTCCAGCCGGATTGGCCGGAGGCGGCCCCGAGCCCGCCCCACCCTCCCTTCCCCCGGGGTGAACGGCGCTTCAGCCCCACTGAATTCACGGGGAGGGAGGCAGGGAGCACACCCTTGCCGTGTTCACTTCTCTTCTTAAATCATACTGCGGTGACCGAATTTATCAGTCGCAGCCGCCACCTTTTATTATTTTTTTTTCAAAAAGGGAAACTGACGTACGCTTACATAAGTACATGGTCTTCTACAATAAAAAGGCAGGAAACTACAGAGTAGCAAAATAGAACTTAAAGATACATATTATATACATCAGAAAGCCCCTCTCGAGATTTTTAGTTTCCAGATATACCAAATAGCATGTATTTCTAGGATCAAGCGTTCCTGCTCTTTCTAGGAAGATGTGGGTGGCTCTGAAAAGAGCCTTTGGGTTGTTTGTCAGAAGAGGAAGTTTTACTTGGCTTTAGCCTTGTGG
>VZTX01021701.1:0-22513 GCA_013400915.1 Pardalotus punctatus | reverse complement strand
GGGGCGCTGAGGAGAGGGGGGCGGGCAGGGGATGGGGTCCGCAGGGCAGGGACGGGACTGAGGGTCCGCAGACACCCGTGGAGGGTGTGCCGGGAGGCTGCCGTGGGGAAGGGCGGGAGGAGCCGGCGGAGCTGCTCCGTGCCCAGGGCTCTGTGCTCTGAAGGAGACGGGACCCCGTGTGACAGCGGCCTCGGGGGCGCCTGCCGTGCTCGCCCTCCTCCCTCCCGCCCTTCTCAGACTGCCCCGAGCGGGGTCAGCTTGGCTGTGAGCTCCTGTCCAGCCCCGGTGGAGCGCCGGTGAGGAGAGCAGCCACGAAAAGGGGGGTTTCTTTCCAAGCCCTCGTTTAGGCCATTGCTTGTGCACGGCCACATCAGTTCTTGTCCTGGCTGCGGAGGTGCCAGTGCAAAGATCCAGGGAAGAAGCTCCTGCCGGACTCCCCACAGCTGCTCACCCGTCTCTGCAATAGCTTCCCATCAGCAGGAGGTGCAGTAGGAGGATGTGTTAATGTAGGGCCGTTCTGCTCCCTGTCAGCTGCTCAGTACTAATAGGCTCCTGTCAGTGCTGGGAAGGATCCTGCTGTGAGAAGGGGGGAGGCTTTCTGTTTTCCAAGACAAGTCCAGCCACTCCGCTCGCCAGGCTCCATGGAGCACTCAGCAGCCTGGGCAGCTCCCTGCAGAGGGGAGCCTAATGTGAGCTAATGTGAAAAACCATTCTCTCTTCGGCTTTAGCTCCCCTTCCCCCTTTTACTCTCAGCCCTTCAAGCTGCTGAGTTGAAAAGTGAAGGGGCAGAGGCTGCTTTCTTCTGTAAAATTTCCCTTGAAGGTGTGTCCTGTGGGCTTCCATGTCCAAGAAAATTCCATCAGAGTGGCAGAACTGGGGCTCCCAGGCTTGCCAGCACTGCTAGTAAGCTCATCCTTTTGCCAGAGAGTTTTGTCCAATTTTCAGTGCATGGCTGAGGAATATTACTTTTATTTTCTAAAGCCACTGAACTTACTAAACATGTTCTAGAATAATATTCTTTGCTTCAGGTGCATACAGACACACCAACATGCAGATAATCAGCTGCAGTTTGAGAGGGTGTCTTCTCTTGTCACATAGAAAAACAAATAATGTGTGCTCGGATATATGAAATGTCCTTAATCACCTTCGTAACTGAGGGCTGTTTTTTTCTTCTTTTGCAGGAGAACATGAGTTGGGCAGGGAGGAAAAGAGGAAAGCCCAACAGAGGAGGAGGAAGAGGGAGAGGAGGCAGTGGAAAACGAGGAGGCAGCAGTGGCCATTCAAACAAGCCTCAACTTGGTGCAAATAGGAAATGTTCAGCCAAAATTTGGGACGATGGAGATGATTTTTGTCTCTTTGAGGAACCAAGGCTAGAATCCAGGTATTTCTGTTAATTTGGTGGGGGATTGGCATAGAGATGTCTGGGATACCTTGGGGCATTTGAGATACTTTTTTGGATGTTGGCATATGTAGACATTTGGGGCCGGTTTTTGGACATGTTTGAATATAGAGAAGAGTGAAAGAGTGATGAAGGTGTTTCAGTATGAAGCAGTTTTTACATGTCTTTTTTGACTAATATTTTATAAAGTTTATAGCTAGGAAAGTGTTTTAATTTTTAAAGATTAGATCTTCTGATTTTCTTCTTTGGTCATAAAGTAATTTCAGGATACTTTTGGTCAGAACACACTAATAAACACAGGATATTAATTTTCATGTATTACAAAACAGAAGCTGGGCCATGGAAAATGAGCAATGTAAAATTAGTTTAGTATCCTGTGTGTGTTCTGACCAATCCAGCTAAGAAATATGTGGTTGTATTATAGTCTGAGAAAGACTTTACCTAGCAAAGTGTTTGGTAAATCACTTTGGATTTGACACAGTATACAATACATATATGCTTATGTGTGTGTGTGCAGATAAAGACACACAAATCCTGGTCACATAAGAGTGAACCCAGCTGAATAATCGTGAGGTGATGGACTTGTCTTATTTTGATTTTCATATTTTGAATTACAAGCTTGGGCCCTAATGTCCCAATACAATCAAGAACATTTGAGCTAGGCAAATAACTCATGGTTATGTCCTATTTTAATTTTTAGATCAAGTGCCCCTGCCAGAAGAGGAGGGCAAATGAAACAGAGACCTGAAGCAAGAATGCCTCTGCAGACCATACACATGACATCAGAGAATCAGAGAAGAGTCAAAGAACTTCTTCAAGAGCTGCAAGGGCAGGAGCTGGCTCCTGAATCAGAGTTAGTTTAAATGGAGGCACTACTTCCAGCTCTTCTACATGAGCATGCTTTAGCAGGCATACTGTTAGAAATGAAAACAGTACTTTTTCGCTTAACTTTTAATTGTATCTCAAATACTGTGGTTTTGACTCTGCTTTGTTCTTCTACAGTATTAACTCTGGGAAAGGGGTAGCCAAACTACCATTTAAATGAAGGATTTAAAAGTGCAGAGGCAAAGTTTTATGTCTACTCAAGAGTTTAATTTTGTTTTGTTTTAACTTGATAACTCTTTTTATCAGTGTAGCTGGAGAAGATGATGATGAGCCTGATTACCTTGATGATGAACAGTGCTGGTCAACAGAACAGGAAGCTTCTGATGTAATGCCACGGTTGCCTGCTGAACCAGCTGAGTACAGAATTGTAGATAGTGAAGTGTCTTCATTTGCTGTGCACAAACTCTCCAGGTGAGGCTTTTTTAGTGAATAATTTGTATACTGAAGAGGTAAATCACTGGTCTTAACACTCTGTAAGCCCTCAGGGCCTGGACTTCCTCTTGACCCTGGGGAGGAGGTTCTGTGTTCAGAACTGATGAGTTTGTATTTCCTACAAATTTAATCCTTAAACAGGTGAATTTAAAATAACTATTTTATGAAAATAAATTTCTCCAGCCTTTTCCAGTGAGGTTTTTCATTCTTTCTCCAAGGCAATAAAACAGATACTAGGAAAGCTCAGAGAGCATTGCTGCTATATGTATGTTTCTCTCAAGCAGGTCATGTTTCAAAACCTTGTAATGGTTCTTCATCCATTTTGCTGAGACATGAGTATTTATTAAATACTTTTGCTTTGTTTGGTAGTATTTTATATGTGTCAGCTTTTTCTGAAGAGTTTAATTTCTATAGTTGAAATGGGAAATCCAACATTGTAACTATTATGTGCTACATTGGGACTTGTGAGATAGTTGCCACAAAAACTAATCTATTGTCTTAGAGAGCACAGACCAGCATTCACAGACACCAAATGGCTGCTGGCCCCTGTTGCTTAAAAGAGCCTAAGTATTTTGGTGTGGGATTTTTTTCCTCCAATGGTAGTAATAATGTCTCATGCCATACATGCTCCCCTTACTTTAAAGCCTGATCAAGCAGATTTGTGGTTATTTTGCTTCATATGAGCCTCTCACTCACTTGTTGCCCTGTTTTTTCTGTTTTGGTGCAGGTACGGTTTCGACTGTGAGCGTTGTAGGGCGGTACTGAGGTCCTGCAATGGTAATATTGGGGCATCATTGGAGTATTTGCTGTTGCAGTGCTTTTCTGAAAGGTATGGAGAGAAGATGCAGGTTTCTGCAGCAGCTGCTGAAGTCAGTCAAGAGGAATGTTTAGAGCAGAGACAAGAAGAAGCTTTTGCCCTCCGGTCAATCTATGGAGAAAAATTTGTAGAAAGAATTAAAAATCGTGTTTGGACTTTTAGTTTGGAGTTGGACTACCTAGCAAACAGGCTCAGCAAATCAAAACAAAAGGGTACAAGGGACACAGCAAAACAGACTCCAAAGGAAATATGTAAATTTTACCTCCAAGGAAGCTGCAGGTTTGGTTCAAAATGCAGATTTGGACATGAATTCCCTCCAAACCATCCACTAAACCCATCCAAGAACTCTGTAGATGATGCTCATCTCAGACATAGTGATGGTCCCATATATGAACTTGAAGTAAGATTTCCTGACGAAAACAAATACCCTCTTCAGGCACCTCTTGTGGCATTTTACTCCACTGACGAGAATCTGCCTCTTGCTTGTCGTCTGCACGTTGCTGAATTCCTCTTTGGAAAGGCCTTGGCAGCTGCAGAGTCTCATGAGCCAGTGGTGTACACCTTGGTGACTTGTTTAGAAGATGAACATGAAATCAGTGAGTTACTGAGCAATACTCAGCACAAGTTCAGTGTTCCTCCTGTGTCCCTGCTGGCAGCACCTCCTGTAAAACCACAGACAGAGAGTGCACCTGCTTCAAATCAGCTGGTTGAAGGTACACCAAATCTCCTCTATGGTTTCTGGGCTAAGAACAGTCAGAAAGATTTTAAAAGGCAAAAAGAGAGAGACAAGGCAGAGCCCCCAGCTCAGCCATCTGTTCTGTATCTATTTCTGGAAATTAAAGTCATGTGGTGAGCCAGATCCATGATCCGTCTGTGCCTTGGGAAGTTCCTTCTGTAATCAAGCTGCAGCAGAGAGGTTTTGTGCAGGCCAGAACTGAGTTAAAGGAGCACAGAGTTTGGTTTGGCAGAGTGAGTGATGCCTGTTCCCACACAATCCATGGAAAGCACAGAGAGATATGGTGTGAGCTCACCCAAATGAACCAGAGGAGTTACTTGGAAGGGAATTGGAAAGGTTGTTTGCAAGCTTTGCTGCATCTGCTACTCATCAATTCATAAACCTCTTTTTTTAGATTACTTAAAATTACCAACACCTCCTCAAAATTAACTTATAAAAGTGGATTTAAGGCTAAGCAAATGTTGCAAGTGGTTAGAGAACATTGTTCAAGGTATCATCCCTTTATATTTATGCTGGTGCAACTAGGTTGATTTCACAGGGTGAGAGCTGAGGCTGTGTCACTTGTGGCAGGGTGACAGCAACGCTGTGGCATAGGTGGCTTTCAAGCTCTCAGTTCCAAAACTACTTTTATCTAAGGCAAGCTTTTTTCAAAAGAGTTTTCAAGAACAACTTCATCAAGTTGTAGAGCACTTAAATAGTGACAAACCCTGTTTTTGCTACAGTAAGACAAAGTATTCAATCTTTTTTAACAGCTCTGCATAAAGACAGCTTTGTTCCAGAAACTAAGATGCCAAATAATTTTCTTTAAGTACAAAATACTCCTTATGCCGTGAAATACCTTATTTAGATGAAAGTAGCCTAAAACCTTGAAGGGCTGGCTGACAGTCTGAGCAAATCCTTCTTCCCTTGAGATTTGAATCTTTCTTCAGTGAGCTGAGGCACATGTAAAACATTCAGGAAGGCAAACCACTTGCCTGGTTCACTGTGTGGCCACCTAGACCATGGTGCAGGAGTAGTGACAAGTGGGATGGGGCTGGAGAAGTTGTGGTTGGTTTGATGAGGTGAGGGGAGGTTTGCTGATAATGTTGAATAAAGTGCATGTCAGAAAGAGTCCTGCAGAGCCTCCGGTCCAGTCTAACAAGGTTCTTTATTGGGAATGCTGCTGGAACAGGTGTCTCTTCTCTGCATTGCTGGTGAGGTCCTGTTCCTTACAAATAACAGTATTTAACTGTACACTCTCTGTCTCAAGCCTCAACTGTATCAGAGCCTCAGGAAGAAGAGGTGGTGGCAGAAGAGGAGGAGGAAGAAGAGCCTGAACAAGTTGTTGTGGAGAATGAAAGTTACGTGAACTTGAAGAAGAAGCTTTCCAAAAAGTATGATGTGCAGGCGAAGTCTTTTTATAATGAAAATGTTAAAATCTGTGCACAATTTCGGCAGAGAAAGGTACAGTGTGCAGAACATGATATCTTTTTTCTTGCTTACTTTAGAGAAGTAAATATTTAAGAGACAAACTGTTGTTTCAGATGGTTCTATTCCATCCCAGTGGTGTTCTTACTGCTGTGCTGTCTCTTTTTGTGCATCAGTCTTCCAGGCACTTCCAGTCCATGCTGCATGAAAGACAGAAGCTCCCTGCCTGGCAAGAGAGAGAAAACATTCTGGATTTGCTTCAGAGTCACCAAGTTCTTGTTGTGAGTGGCATGACAGGGTAAGAGTGTGATTGTCCATACGGATTTTATGTATCAAAGTATACACAGAAGAACGTGAAATATGATCCGTGTTCTGGAAAAGCTGGGATGGTGGCTCATCTGTGACCAGTGTGACCAGTGACAGCAGTCCTAGGTGAACTTTATGTGAAGGATCACACTAAATGAAGCAAAGCAAATTTCAAGTAGAATGCAGTCATCTTAGTTTGCATGGATGGAAGGTGTTGGATTTGTGGGGTTTTTAATTAATTCCTGATTTTGTTGTGCAGATGTGGGAAAACCACTCAGATTCCTCAGTTCATCTTGGATGCTTCATTGCAAGGATCTCCAAGCAGAGTTGCAAACATCATCTGCACTCAGCCTCGCAGGATCTCTGCTATCTCTGTGGCTGAACGTGTAGCCAAGGAAAGAACAGAAAGGATTGGACTCACTGTTGGATATCAGATCCGCCTGGAAAGTGTAAAGGTACGTTTGCTTTGCTTGCTGGTTTTCATTTACTCTTATTAAAATGTGCTTAGTGCTTCTCTAGTGTACAGAATTTCTGCCCTCTACCTGCCACACAGTGAGATAAGCAAGTTTGTATAATCTATATTTTATAAAATACTATGAACCATGATCTGTATTTTATTTCATCTCAAGTTGCTCAGTTCACTTTGCAGAATGAGAGTGCAGTGCTGTGTGTTGTGTGTTTGGTTTCTGTTGAGCGAGGTGAAGGGGTTTGAGAGTGAGTAATCCTGCTGTTCTTTGGAAGTCTACTGGCTTCTTTTCTGCCTGTTGCCATTCCCGTGTGTCTCCCGGGTGGAGACTGAAGGGTACAGCTACAGTCAGCCAGAAATGGGGGCTTGAATCCAAACTGCTGTCTTGGAAGTGAAGTTTTTGCTGTGTTGCAGCTGATTTGCTTTTTCCAAGAAGCTAAAAAACAAGACACACCAACTCTTTCTAGGAAGAGAGATCTGAGTTGTTTCTGAGAAACCAATGTCAACAGGAAAAGCAGCTCAGACTTTTTGATAGTTAGCAATTCCCCTTGGTAGGAAGCAGGTGTTCTCAGTTTCAGTCAAGAAATTAAAATCCAACAGACCATCTCCAGCAGGGAATGCTTTTCCCTCTCTGTCAAACCTGGCACTGAGCTGAAACCAAATGCTTTACAGCAACACATATTCTCTTTGCACTGTGTTAATTTGCCGAGAGTCAACTAAATGCTTTGTCTTACCCTTCAAGTCCTCAGCTACCAGGCTCTTGTACTGCACTACTGGTGTGCTGTTGAGAAGGCTGGAAGGAGATCTGACTTTGCAGGGAGTCACACATGTTATTGTTGATGAAGTTCACGAAAGAACAGAAGAAAGGTAAATAATCTCTTATCCTGTAAGCAAAATGAAGAAACGTAGTCAGAAGCATAAAGGTGACTAAGGTCCTGTGGCAGCAATTATGGGATGGTCGAAGGAGTCTGGATTGGGTTCTTGTCTTTGGGCAATAGGAAATTGTGTTGCAGGAGCTTGTGGGAAAGTACATCTCTCATAAATTGCTGTGCCTCCAGTGTGCCCTCACATTGCAGTGGTGTTACAAAGAGGTTTTGGATGGGGCTGGAGTGTTAAGTAACTTTTTAACCAGCGGTGTCTGTTTCTTACACTTCCCTTGTTTCAACTTTTATCAAATACCATAATTCTTCACATGCCTTTTGGGGAATTTTTTCTCCTGATGCGGGCTTCAGCAGAGCAAGGAACAAGTGCTCACATTTCCTTCCAGTCTGTGGATTTTACTGGTTCTAGACAGTCTCATCCTATCCTGCTGTAGCCTACTGCAGTTTTACCCCACTTACCTGCAGATCACAGGCAAAGGAGGATGTCTGTCAGTATCTCTGTAAATTAAATGGCGAGCAACCTTTGCTTTGTTTTCCTTGTCAAACACTGCAGTGCAGTGGGTTTCCAGGAGGCTTTGTCTGTTACCTGTTCTTCTGCAGCTCAGGTGATATTTTAGCCTCTTAAAAGGGCTTGTGTCTCTCAAGGATTCTTCTTCCTTCCCATTTAAAATCACTTCAAGCCAGTCTTCCAATCATGCCACAAAAGTTATAAATATATAGGGAAAAATACAGTGAGCAGGGAAGAGTGGATAAGTTTGAATAACTCTTCCAATGAAGGAGCCAGAAAGACTCATATGTTACTTTGAGTTAATTTCTTGTCTAATATTCTTGTGTTGTCATTAATGTAAGTAATTTATAAAGCTTTTTGTTGTTTAAATTATTTTGCTAAGTAATCCTGGCACTCCAGTAAGGGACAACCAAAAAAGAGTCAGATTTGCAGATTGTCTTCCAGTAGGCCATTCAGAGAAGCTCATGCTTCTGTGATGGTGTTGCTGTGCTGTTGGAAACACCAGGAAGGTGGACAGAATGGGGAGAAAAACAGAGACTCTGAAAGTTAACACTGAAGAAATTCAAATATTCTTTTGCTTGTTTTCTTCAGTGACTTCCTGCTGCTGGTTTTGAAGGATATAATGGTTCAGAGGCCAGACCTGCGCATTATACTGATGAGTGCCACCCTGAATGCAGAGCTTTTCTCTCAATACTTTCACTCCTGTCCAATCATTAACATACCAGGTGAAAACCATTCATTTTTATCATCATTCATTGTTTTAGAGATTTGTTTTCAGTATTTCTTCTTGCAAAGTGTTTCTCAGTTCAGGATGAGGATGGATACAAGAAATACAATTCCAAAGGCTTAAAGGGAAAGACTCATGAAATTTAGGAGAGACTTGGAAACGTTGACATTTTTGTGCTGCCTGTATACCATCAGAATTTCCCTCCTCAGAAGACAGGGATTATATGGTGTGCATGACATGGTTCCCTGGGTTAGTTTCACCACAGCTGAAGACTCTTCTGTATCCTTGTGAAAAAAGGATCAGTGAGAGGACCCAGGTGGATGTGTACACATTTAGCCAAATGTGCCTTTTATATTGCTGAGTTATTACATGGAGCGTGAGAGGAACATGGATGTGCTCCCGTAAGTGGATCAGCCCTTCTCCAACTGTCTAAGTGCATTGTGCATGTTACCACAGAATCCTAGATTGGTTTGGGATGGAAGGGACCTTAAAGGTCATCTAGTTTCACCCCCTGCCATGGGCAGGGATGCCCTTTAACTAGACCAGGTTGCTTAAAGCCCTATCCAACCTGGCCTTGAACACTCCATGCTTGGAAGACACCCGCTGTTTGCCCTAAATTGTGTTGAAGAGTGCAGTGTAGATGAGAGTGGTGAACCCAGTGTATGTTAGAATAACCTGTACAAAATTACAATAATCTTTGGTCTTTTTCCTTTTTTTCTACATGTTTTGTGGCACATGTAGATAGATTTATTCTCATGTTTCCTTTCAGGTCGAACGTTTCCTGTGGACCAGTTTTTTCTGGAAGATGTGATAGCAATGACAAGGTGTGAAAGTCATATATTCTCAGATGTATTTGGGTGGTGAGGTTGAGGTTGCACTTTTGACCTTGAGACTGCAGTAGTTCTGTGCATGTATTTAAGAAGTAGATCCTCCCCCATCATTGCACTCTTGGAGCTCTACTAAAGCACATAGATCTTCATATGATCTATGGATTTGAAACCTGCTTATACAAAGTTCAGACTTATTAAAAAATATTTTTGATACCCTCAGTAGTTAATTATTAGAAGGAGACTGTTAGGCTGCTTTCCACACCACCAAATGTTCTTCTGCTGCTCAGGTATGTTTTAGAGGACAGCAGTCCCTACAGGAGGAAGGTGAAGCAAGAACAGAATGTAAGACACAAAAGAACTGCATTTGAAGAAGTAGAGGAGGACCTGAGACGTGCTGGCCTTCTGGAAACGACTGACACTGTGGTCAGAGATTCAGACCCAGACCAGAAATTAACTCTGAAGCAGCTTCTTACACGATATAAAGGTGAGCTCCTTCTTGAATTTAATAAATTGGCACATAGACAACGTAGGATATTAGCACATAGTACTGTATGCTTGTTGAATGCTTGTATGCAATTCAGAGTTTTGCCCTTATGAAGTTCTAGATGAAGAACTTCCTGCCAGTTTGGGAGAAAAGTAAAAGAGAAGCCATTGTTCTCTGAAACTACAGCAAGCATCTTGGCCGAAATCAGTTTTTAGCTTCTGAAGATGGACAATTTTCAGCTACTGTCTCTTTCCATCCCTTTTCAGATGCCTTTTTAGTTCCACTTCCCTGTCTGTATCTGCTCTTGCTGAAGCAGCTTTGCTTGTGGCACAGCATGGATCTGCCCTCTTTCAGGTCTAAGCCAGATGTTCTTTAAGCTGTGACTGGTTGTGCAGCCACACTGGTTCCATGCATCCACCAATGTGTTTTACAAGAGATGGGTTTACTGTGTGTTTCATTTCTTTTTTCCCAGGGGTTAGCAAGACTGTGTTGAAAACAATGTCTGTCATGGATTTGGACAAAGTTAATCTAGAATTAATTGAAGCCTTGCTGGAATGGATTGTTGCTGGCAGACATTCATACCCCCCAGGTAATTTCATTGTCCTTGGGAGATAAACAAAAGAAGATTCTTGGGAGCATCTTAGCCCAAAGCTAATGATTTGCATGCAGAGTTTCTGTAGCTACTGATTATTTTTGAAAAATTTCTAGCTGAGTTACAAAGCTTGTGATATACATGGGACGGGGAAGGTGAGAAAATTGTCTACTTTGGAAAGTCTTTTGTGAAGGACCATTACAGTCTGTGTGCTTTTTTTGTACAATAATTGCACATTAATAAAATCTCATGCTGTCCTTTCTGTTGATGATTTTTTTATTTTTTTTTTTGTATCTACATATGTAGGTGCTGTGCTGGTATTTTTGCCTGGCCTAGCAGAAATCAAGATGCTTTATGAGCAGCTTCAGTCTAATGCTCTTTTTAATAACAGGCACAGCAAGAGGTAAGGCAGAAAAGCTCCAAAACTGTCAGTATTTACCCATAAATAAAGAGCCATTTCCTGCACAAGGCCTGCCTTTATCCTAGGATAAATAGAGGTTATTGAATGTGTGAGCTGACTCCAGTCAGGGTAATTCCTTTTCCACTATTTTGTGGAATGTTCCTCCTCAGCTCAGGAAGGTCAGTGGTTGAAGTTCTCAGAGATCCTAGTGAGGAGTGCTTTCCGTTTTGTGCTCTGCACGATCATCCAGGCTGCTGAAACTTCATCTCAGCCCTTAAGTTGTATCAGAATGTTTGCTGAGTTACATTCACTTGTGGTTGTGTTTGGCCTTAGGTTGTTACAAGGAAAAGTAACACCCTGGACAGTGTCTAGCACCAGTGAGGCAAAAGTGTGTGTAGGCAGATTGTTCCCAAGAGGAAAAAGGCTGGAGATGCCCTGAGCATGTTGTCCTGTTGTTCTTGCAGGTGTGTTGTTTATCCACTTCATTCCTCACTGTCCAGTGAAGAACAACAGTCTGTGTTCCTCAGGCCTCCTGCTGGAGTTACCAAAATCATCATCTCTACTAACATTGCAGAGACATCTGTCACCATCGATGATGTGGTCTATGTGATTGACTCTGGAAAAATGAAAGAGAAAAGGTACTGGGATTCATTCCTTGGGGTTTTGTGAGCTGGGAGACTGTTTTATGCCTTGAGATTTCTAAAGAGCTGGGAAAAACTGGGAGGAACCTTGGTCTGTAGAAAGCTGCTACGAGGTGGAGAAAGCCAGTCTAAATTCGATCCAAGTGGAGAGGTGGGAATTGTATCCACAGAGAAGTTGGCAGCATCTGCCTGCTCAACCTCCATCCTGTTGTCTGTGCACTTTTTACAAGGGCAGATGATAGGACAAGGGGGTAAAATGGCTTCAGACTGAAAGAGGGCAGGTTTAGATTGGATATTAGGAAGAAATTCTTTACTGTGGTGAGGCAGTGGATCAAGTTGTCCAGACAAGGTGCGGCTGCCCCACCCCTGGAATTGTTCAAGGCCAAGTTAGACAGGGCTCTGAGCGACCTGATCTAGTGGAAACTGTTGCTGCATGTGGCAGGGGCATGTTGGGATTGAATGATCTTTAAGGTCCCTTCCAACCCAAAGCATTCCATGGTTCTATGAATATAAGCCCATCTCTTGCTCTCCTGTAGATATGACCCAGGCAAAGGAATGGAAAGTCTGGAGGACACCTTTGTGTCCAAGGCCAATGCTCTGCAAAGGAAAGGGCGGGCAGGACGTGTGGCCTCAGGTGTCTGCTTCCATCTCTTCAGCAGCCACCACTACAACCATCACCTTGTAAAACAACAGCTGCCAGAAATACAGAGAGTGCCCTTGGAGCAGCTTTGTCTCAGGTGAGCTGTTGTATTCTTGAAAAAGACAGCGTGCAGAACGTCCTTCATTTTGCTGCAGGGAGCACTTTTCACAACCCACATCAAACACCATCAGCATGCAAACATTAAAGGAAGAGGCCTTCCTATCCCTGATGCACACTGTGCACCCCTTTGTTCTAAAAGGAAGTAAAGCAGCACAAATTGTATTTTTGCAGTGAAAACCTTATTTCACACCTTAGCGTGCTGAATAAAAATCTGTTCTTACATACTCAATATTCCACATTGCTGCCTGGCTTCAATTTTGCATTACAGGCCCTCTTCTAGGGAGTGTGCTCTTCAAAGCATGTTTTCTGTTGGGTTTTTTCATTCTGTTTTTACAAAAGTTTGCTTTTTTTTAATCTTATGTATGGAACTAAGATGCTTTTTTAACTTTTTCCTCCCCCTCTTTAAGAATTAAGATCCTGGAGATGTTTTCTGAGCAGAGCCTTCACTCTGTCTTATCACGACTGATCGAGCCCCCTAGGACGGAGTCTTTGCAGGCATCAAAGGTACGACTGCGAGACCTGGGAGCGTTAACTCCGGATGAAAAGCTCACTCCTTTGGGATACCACCTGGCTTCGCTGCCTGTGGATGTCAGGATTGGCAAACTCATGCTTTTTGGAACCATTTTCCGCTGCCTGGACCCTGCACTAACCATAGCAGCCAGCCTGGCCTTTAAGTCACCTTTTGTAAGTATTCTTAACCCAAGGGCTGTTATTGTGCAGCAGCAAAATGCTGTTGTGACTTGCAGCATCCTACATTTGAGTATATTAATTCTTCTTTTTAGCCTACATTGTTTGTGTGTTAATGCAGTGCTTGTTGAAACACTCCAGTTATAAGTAGAAGTTCAAAATTATGTGGCAGCAGCAAGAATGGTATTTATATACAGTAGAAACAGTGAATGTTAGTTTACTATTTTCAGTTTTTAGCTAAGTGAAGACATTTTCTCTGAATTTGGTGTGAAAATTAATGGTAATAGAAATTGTGAAACAGTGATAATCATGAAACTGACATGCCTGAGCTGTAAATTAAGCATTCAGTTTGGATCTCAGTTGCTGTCTTCACTGTCACCTTGGCTTTTTGAATCAGGTGCTTTTTTGAATGCCTCATATTTTCTGTTATCCATAGGGAAAATGTGCATTCTGACCTGTGAGCTGCTGTGAAAACACCAAAGATAATGTGCCATGTAGCTCTAGAGTGGCTTGTCTGAATGGTGAGGGGAAGAACACACTAATACCTGTTACTGCCTGCCTAGGTGTCACCATGGGATAAAAGGGAAGAAGCAAACAAAAAGAAGCTGGAGTTTGCAGTAGGAAACAGTGACTACCTGGCTCTTCTCCAGGCCTACAAGGTGAGTTAAAACTCAGTAGCTTCTCTTAGGGTTTTGTGATGTATTTGAAATTCAAGTGGAAATATTTCATTAAAGGCTTCTCCACCCATCCTCTCAATTAGGGATGGCGTTTAAGTATCAAAGAGGGCTCTCAAGCAAGCTACAACTACTGCAGGGAGAACTTCCTTTCAGGAAGAGTTCTTCAGGTAAGTCAGTGTTTGTGGCCTTACACAGGGAGTGGCAGAGTCCCAGCGACAGAAATAAGTTAGGACAGATTCTTCCTGCTGGGTGTGGCAGCCACGACAGCCCTCTGTCTTTTTGTAGGAAATTGCCAGTCTGAAGAGACAGTTTGCAGAGCTGCTTTCTGACATTGGCTTTGTGAAGGAGGGATTGAGAGCCAGGGATATTGAGAAGAAGTGGTCCCAAGGAGGTGATGGTGTGTTGGATGCCACAGGAGAGGAGGTAATTCACAGCATTCACAATTCAGAGCTTCACAATTCTGCTGCAGTTTTTCATGTGGGCAGTCTTCAGAAAGACCAGGGCCAGAGATCTCCTGGGGCTATGTGATGATCAGGGGTTTGGTAGTTGGATCTTCCTGTGCATTGGGCCAACTTGTGCTTGCTTTCTCTCAGATGCAAGCCACTTTGTAGCCAGATGTCAGAGAATGATTCAGCTGGGCACTAACTGCACCCGGACAGTGGTGGCCAATTTGCTGCATTGGTAATGGGGGAAACAGCCCAGGTTGAGCCTGAGACCTCAGGAGGAATGACTTGTTCTCCTCTATAAAGCACAGGAGTGCAGCTACAAGAGTGAACCAGTTTCAGGAACTCAGTCGTTCCCGGAGCAGGACTTAACCTTGACGCACTGAACTGCAGGATCCCTAATCACTCCCTATTGTTTCCACAGGCAAATTCGAATGCGGAGAACATCAAGCTCATCTCAGCCATGTTGTGTGCTGCACTATATCCCAATGTTGTCCAGGTAAAAGAATGCTTTTTCATTTTCCCTTCTTCTGTATAGCATATCCACACAGCCTGCTTTCATTTGGGCTCGGTGTGGCAGCCTTGAGCCTGGCTTAGGTTGCCGAAGTTTGCTGCTTCTTGTGTCAGACTGGAGCAGAGCTCCAGTTTGTATTGCTTGAGACTGCTGCTGTTCCTACAGGCTGATGGCAGTGTCACACCGAAGCCAGCAGCAAATGCTGAGAAGCTACTTTAAATTACAGCTTTTTAGAAGGCTGAGGTTACAAAGGAAGTCAGGGTTAGACAGCAGCTGGAGTGTAGTACCTGTCTCTAGTGACCTGACACGTTAGTACTATGGAATTTCCATTTTTGAAAAATATAAAACATAAGGTTAAGAGGGTTTCTGGTACAGGAGACTTTTCTAACCTTTTTTCTTACCATGCAGGTAAAAAAGCCAGAGGGTAAATATCAGAAAACCAGTACAGGAGCAGTCAAAATGCAACCAAAAGCAGAAGAGCTGAAGTTTGTTACTAAAAATGATGGTTATGTTCATATTCATCCTTCATCTGTGAATTACCAGGTCAGGATTTTTTTCTGCAAAGCATGCTCTTTTTTTTATGGAAGAAATCACCTTTGCTTGAGTAATTAAAATTACTGATGTTTAAAATAAAAAATCTTAATTATTAAACTGTCCTGAGTTAGGATTGTAAATAATGGTGCATTCCTGAGTTAGGAGTGTCCTCAAGGGCACAGAGTTGAATTCCATCCTCTGGAATGGAGCTAGCGGGTTCAATAACCCCCACATTTGTGTTTTCTTAAGCTACACCTGTGAAGTAAAGTTGCAGTTGCAATGCTCCCCTGATTTCTCCTCAGTATTGATGATTTCTTGGCAAATAATTCAGGGACATACTCTGGTTTGTCTCCTTGTCTGAGCCAGCACTGAAGAGTTAGCTGATTTCTTATCTGCAAAGGGGGAAGAAGCAAGGAGTAACTGGCAAAGTTGTTGGCAGCTCGTACAGGACAGAGGGTCTGTGAGTGATGCAGGTGCACTTTAGGCACAGTTGCTGCTCATTGCAGCTGTAGGAGAGGCAGAGGCCTGTGGGGGGAGGCAGGAACAGCTGTGTCACTCTAACAAGGCTGCTGTGTCCCTGTCCCAGACCAGGCACTTTGAGAGTCCATACCTGGTGTACCATGAGAAGATCAAGACGAGCCGCGTGTTCATCCGGGACTGCAGCATGGTGTCCGTGTACCCGCTGGTGCTGCTCGGGGGCGGCCAGGTGCACATGCAGCTGCTCAAGGGCGACTTTGTCATTTCCCTGGATGACGGCTGGATACGGTTTGTGGCTGCCTCGCACCAGGTGAGGAAAAGGAGGGATCATCCATGGAGTGCTGCAGAGCTGTGCTGGAGATGAGCCTTATGCTTCCCTCTGTATTTTACCACGTGTGTTAGGTGGCCGAGCTGGTGAAGGAGCTGCGCTGTGAGCTGGACCAGCTGCTTCAGGATAAAATCAAGAATCCCAGCATGGATTTATGCATGTGTCCCCGTGGATCTCGGATCATTGGGATGATTGTCAAGCTTGTGACCACACAGTGACATCAGAACAGCTTTCTGTAAAGAATCACCCGGCACCACTGCCTGACCAAGTAACATCAGTGTCTCGATGTATTTATTGGTCCAAAACATGGCACTGACTGCTGGAAGAACAAGTTGGCAACTGTTACTGTTGACAGGGTTGGGGTTTTTTTGTTTGCTCGCTTGTTGAAACTAAGGTGGCTTACAGTACACTCTGGGAAATGGGAAAATGGCAAATCTTCCAGAAGGAAGAGAAACCTCCAGTAAGAAAGTGTTTTTTCATGGGACTGTACAGTGGCAGTCATGTTTTCTGGTCATGCAAATACCTGCTAGCCAGTTTTTTCTTGTAAAAGTCATGTCTGGAGGGAGCCTGTGACATAGAGAGCTGCTCCCAAATTGGCTTTAACTCATTTCCACATTTTGACTAAGCCTTTACTGAGGCAGTCAGGTTTGGCTGACCAGGGATCCTCTGCTTACAGTTCAACCTAAAGCCCCTATAGAGGTGAGCACCTTTTGATTTGTGTCAAGAGGTTCTGAAATTCAGACAGTGTCTCAGGGTGAGAAGACTGTACTGGATCAATCAGAGTGCGGTGTTGGATTGGTGCAGGTTCTTCTGGTGACAGGGTAAAACTGCAGGAGAGTGTGGACATCTTCCCTAAAAGAGAGGCTGTTTCAGCCCCTTCCTGCACTGGGAAGTAGTAAAACAGCTAAGATGGGACTGCTGCAGTACATTAAAAATTAGCTCTTGGGCACTGCTAAATGTTAACCTGTTCTGGGGTATGGGGCAGTCCTCCTGCCGCCCTGCACAGCTGGAAGAAAGTCCCACTTCTGGAGGAGAGGCACCAAACTCCTGCTCTGGGAACTGGACTGCTCCAGTGTGGCAAAATGCTGTAGTAATAATGAACTATTATTTCCTCCCTTTGACATTGCATAATTGCAGTACAGAGCAGTGCTGCAGCCAAGCTGCTCAAATAATATCAAGTACCTTAAGTGATAGGACTGGGCTATCACCTTTCCCAGTAAAACGAGAGCGAACACTATCCAAGTCTGATCTAGCACCCCTGGGCCTGAGGAATGAATGGAGGAAGGGGCATTGTTTGGAGAAGAGTTTGATTTTTTTTTTTTTTTTTTTTAAATATACATGAATGTTTGTAGGAGTTTCATAACTCCTCAGAGGAGGAAGAGGAGGAGAGTACCAAGACCAACATCCCCATGCAGGGAAGGGGCGCTGCAGCTCTGCTGGGATGGATTAGCCTCAGTGGGCTCCTAAGCACCACAGGGCCTCTGCCTCCTCCATCCCACCTCCACAATGTGGCAGTGGGATGGGGAGAGAATGAGATGTGAGAAATTTCATGGGTTGAGATACAGCCAGTATAAAAAAACAAAAGCAGAAGCCAGGCCCACAGGCACAGCACAGGAAGGAATTCATTCCCCACTGCCCATGGACAGGCAGGTGTTCAGCCACTCCAGAAAAGCAGGAAGTGATCCACGACTTGGAAAGACAAGCACTGTCAGTGACCATTCCCCCAACCCCTTCTGATAGATGCTGTATCAGCTGTATATGCTGCTCATGATGGCCTTGGGTCTGTCAGGATCAGCTTACCTAGCTGTGTTCCTTCCCAGCTCCTTGGGCATCCTCTCTGGCACATCGGGTGAGCAGCAGCAAAGCCCTGACTCTGGGAGCACTGCTCAGCAATGAAAACAGCCCTGAATTACCCAGTTTCCCATACCCAGCCTTCTATTACCTATGAAGAACTGTGGCACAACTGCAGAAGGCTGAAGACTTTCAAGTCAAAATTATCTAGCACTCAAATTTCCTTACTTTGGTAACAGCCAATATCAGCTGCAAAGATAAATCAAATTAGCAAATATGCTGCACTATTTTATTAAATCTTTCAGTAACCTATCCAGGGCAAGATGGGGACAGTCTGGTTCCCCAAAGTAACCACAGACCAGGACAGCAGCAAGGCCCTTCTCTGGGTACACTCCACTGCCAACATAAAACCAGGCAGACTGGTTTGGAGAGGAAGAACTTGAGCGTTCACTTCCCCACATATCCTGCTCCATAAACATCACCTGCAGGTTGTGCTTAGGACCTGCCATCTCCACATAAAAACAGCATGCAAATATATTACCTTTTACACCAGCAATGCCATTCTACCTGAGCATCACAAAGTAGTACAGCTTGGACAACTGCAGTCTAAAACGAGATGTCTAAAAACATTTACTTCAATAGTTTACATTACAGAAGTATTTTAAATACTTTCAGGTGAGAAGTTCCCTGGTCCTTTAATGAATGCTGTCCTGTCATGACCACACATTGTTTTCTTCCAGTCTGTTTATGTTCTTTGTAGACATTTTTTGTAAGTCAAATCACTGGGTGTATGAGCACCCCCAGAGAGGTTTTCTGCCTCCCCAAGCTTTGAGGAGTTGCAGGGAATAACACAAGGTATGGATCAGTGTACCATTCCAGTCTGAACAGCAGGACTAACACCTGGCACTGGTACCTCTTCCCTCTAACTGGTGCTGTGAATGAAGAAGGCACACATGTGCCTGGTCCCAGCCTGCCCACTGCTTTTCACGACAGAGGCACACACAGCCTGCTTCCCCATCCCAAATACAAAGAGCAGGATTCTCAACAATTTGTTTCTTAGTTAGAAATGCAGTTTATTTCAATGCACCAATAAAAATAAAAAAAAAAAAAAAGCCCAACATTTTCAGATCACAACATGAACACAACAGAAGAGTTTTGGATTAGTCTGCTAATAAGACTTTTAGAAGATAGCGATTCATGTCAATTGCTAGTCAATAGAAACAGCCTTCTAGGACTAAGCCCTTACATCACAAAATCCCTTATAATGTAAACAAAATATTTTTTTTACTAAACTTCTTAAATTTGAACCCATTCTTTTAGGACTTTCATTCCTTTAAGGGCTTCCTGATGGTGAGTGACTGAAAGGGAAAAAAGAAAAAAAACAAACCATTAAAAACAACTCCCCACAGCAAAACCAACAGAAACTGAATGCTACCCCAGGCTTCCTCTGCTCAGTAGTACCACCCCCCCCTTTTCATTTACAGTTCTCAAATAATGAAAGAAGTGTCGTATTTTACACTTTTGTAAGTTAAAAACTGCTTTAAGCTTGAAAGCTGAAGACTACTTAAGAGAGCTGAGCTGCAGTGAGACATCAAGCCTGCTCAGAAATCTCAATTCCAGTATGTACTTCTCTGCTAACACAGGAAAACTTCTTACTTCATGGTGCCTAGCACAGCTTGGCAGCTGTGTGACTCCTGAGCCTGCAGGAGTCACCAGCAGGAATTCAATCCTACAACATATTCATGGGCTGCTCCACACCTTACATTACTCACTTTTTCCCCAGATTCTGAATTCCTCAGGAACATTTCATTAAAGCAGGCTTCCTTAAGAGTTATTATCATAACACTCTGACTACCAGCAGCAGGAAATGCCCTCAACAATTCATCTTTTCATAGTTCACAGACTTAGGCAAGTAAAAAAGCTGAGCTTTTATCCTCGCCCAAGTTAACTTCTACAGGAACAGCTCCAGCTCTAGTGCTATTTAACCATAGGACAGACTCCAGTTTTAAGACATTCCTACCTTCTCTTTGGAGATGGTGATCTGGACTTTGAGCGGCTGTTCAAAAACATACAAAACAATGTGGTTGATACATAGTCTCAGAGAAACCACTTCTGACCATTTAAAACTAGAACAATTTGATATTGTTACAAGTATTAACACTGCTGGTAGCAAGTGTACCCACATACTTTAAGCAAGAAGCTGCAGGTGAGAAGAAAAAATGCTAGAAGGTGGAGCCCTTAGGAAAAGAGCAACATACAGCTTCAAAGCTGCTGTAAATCACAGTAACCCTGCAAAGCAGGAGCAGTGAATCAAGCAGAGTTAGGGAGAGGGAGAACTACAGACATTGGAGAACACAGGTAGGAGAAAATACGCCCCAAATCCTGTCAATTTTTTTTTTTTTGTGATAGCGAGTGAAAAATATCATGTATGAAAAATCCTGGAAGAATTGCCTACTGTCCCACAAAAAAAAAAAAAGTCAGCTGTTAAAACCCATAAAAATAACGTGTGAAAAATGTTTTTGAAATCAGCTATGAAAAGTAAAAAAAAACCAACCCCACAACAGAAAACCTTCTTCCACATGCAACTGAAATACTGGTCCAAACAGAGATTTTGAATCCTGAGGAAAAAACCAAAGAACCCCACAAAAAACCCCACCAACCGAAACAAAATCCAACTGAGTGGTACTTGTATTTCAACGCTCACCTTTTAGCAGGTAAGCCAGATTTAGATCTACCATGAGACTCAGACCTACAACAGGAGAAAAATAAAGCTCAGCAAAGCAGCCAGTGGGCATGCAAATAGAGTTAGCTACACCAGCAACAGCAAATTCACACCACGCAGCAGTGCCAACCACAGAAGGAAGGCTCTGGTGCTGCAGACTTTCCTTAGGACATTTCAAGAGAATCCTTTAGCACTTATTGCAGAGACCCCCCCTTATCAGAGACATGAGTGCAAGCACAGGAAGCTCCCCAGCAAAGCTTCAGCTACCAGTTTCACAAAACACGAGACCAAACTCCCACACTTCTTCCTACCTGCAAGTATCCCTTCTCTAAAGGGAAAAATAGTTTCAAGTGTCATCTTAGAAAATATTTTAACAGCACCTTAAGAGTGTGGAATCAGTCACAAGTAAACGTGTGCTGAAGAGCTGGTGCCTTCTTCAGCTCAAGTTCCCAATGCCAATTTTATTCAAACATTATAAAGATTTTGCATCAATGTCTGGCTACTAATGAGTAAACTACTGCCAGTTTATCTTAGGAGTTAAAAATCTAGATAAACAGTGAGAGAGACTTTCCTCCCACATTTATTATATTACTCTATCAACTCAAAATATTTGCTGTTCCTTAAAGAGTATTTATTTTCCTAGAGTATCACAGTTCAGGCTATCACTCAACATTAGAATGCTCAGCAGACTTGGCCACAAAAGTGAGACACTTTATTTCTGTTCAGAACTGTTTTTGAAGGGTAATCAAGATTCACCTTTACCCGGCCTATTAACTTAGGGAAATACTGCATGGCCACTATTGGCACATGTTAAACAAAATGTTATGTGCCTTTGAAACCTTCCAGGTCACTATCCTCAGCCACTGTCTGTCCCAGTTCCTTCCCCTATAACAAGGAACTTTTTACTGATCAGTTACAGAAGAGGGGGTTGCTCACAGCCACCCAGAACTGGTACTTAGTACCATGGCTAAGTAACAGGTGGCACACAAGACCATCCTCAATTTACTACATACCTAAGAATTAACTTGTTTTTAAAAACTCTCTCCCCACAGACCTTAAATTGTACATCATTACTTTTGTCTGTGAAAAGGCACAAATTATTAAGAGCAAATATTGCTCTGCTGGAAAGTCTTCTAACTCCTTCCAGACAAATTCCCCCAGGGAAGAAGAAAAACAAGCACAAAAACAACAAAACAAAATCCACAACCAAACATCACATGAAAACTATTACTGGTGTGAATTAAAATAAATGTCTCACCTGCTTCGAGGCCATACAACAGACCTGGACCGGGAGCGTGATCTGGACCTAGATCTAGGAAAAAGCAATGAAAGCTCTACTGTCATATGCTTCATACAGCTGAGACAGAGATCAGTTATTGCAAATGTCCCAGAAGACTAAGAATTTTGTTGGACTGTTGGTTTTGCAGAAGTAACTTTAATTATTAGAAGGCTGTAATACCTTTAGTCAGTCCTGCTATCTATGTAAAAAAACCCCAGTGTCTTAACTGACCAAGCAATTACACCCTGCACACTTGAGGCTGAATTTGGAAACTTCAACCACAGTGCAAGGCCATAAACTTTGGTACATTGTAAGGGGGAAAAAAAAAATCATAGAATCAGCAGTTCCAAAATTATATGCTTAGATTTTTAATATAAAGCAAGCATTCACAGTAACTCTTACGCATGTAACACCATAAACACAGGAACTGCAAAATATAAACTTATTGTTTACATTATACATGCTATATATAGATACTTCATATTTCAAGTTCTGTGCCTTTCAGTAACGCTGTGGGTTTAAACAGCAAACACATACCTTGACCTTCTTAGAGAACCAGAGCGGGACCTGCGGGGTGAGAATGATCTGTATCTACGAGGCGACATCGACCTGGATCTGCGGTAGGAAGCTGACCTGGATCTGCAAAACAAAGTGGAAACCAACCCAATCACTGCAAGGTGCTTTTCACAACAACTACGAAAAAGGAAGATGGGGGCGCCCAGAGGGAGGAGTAAGAAAAAGAATGAAAACACAGACGCCACAGCCTTACCTCCTACCACGGCTGCGACTG